>JAZKJV010007804.1:600000-884866 GCA_037367405.1 Ottelia alismoides | reverse complement strand
TCATGAATATATTTCTGCAACATGGAGACATGGAAGACATTATGAATATGCGAATACTGAGGTGGTAATGCAATGCAGTAGGCTACCTCACCTATCCTATCCAACACCTCAAATGGACCAATGTATCTTGGACTAAGTTTTCCTTTCCGTCCAAATTTCAATACACCATGGGTCGGAGATATCTTGAGAAAAACATGATGACCAACTGCAAATTCTAGTTCTTTGTGACGATTATCCGCATAGCTCTTTTGTTTTCTTTGAGCTATCAATAGCCTCTTTTTAATCAAGTCGATCTTATCAACAAACTTTTGCACAAGTTCTGGTCCGAGCAATCTTCTTTTACCAACCTCGTTCCCACAAAGAGGAGATCTACATGACCTCCCATAGAGAGCCTCATATGGAGCCATTCCAATGCTAGCCTGATAACTATTGTTATAGGCAAACTCAATAAGCGGAAGATTCCCATCCCAACTTCGAGCATAATCCAAAGAACATGCTCTAAGCATATCCTCGAGAACCTGAATAGTTCTTTCTGATTGACCATCTGTCTGAGGATGGAAAGCAGTACTAAACTTCAGCTTTGTATCGAAAGCCTCCTGAAGTTTTTTTCCAAAATCTTCCTATGAATCTTGGATCTCGGTCAGAAACAATAGAGACCAGTATACCATGAACCTTCACAGTATTATTCATATACACATTAGCTAAACTTGCAATTGATTCATTTTCTTCATCGGTAATAAATGGGCAAACTTCGTCAATCTGTCCACGATCACCCATATAGCATCATAATTGGTTGCATCGGTCTTCGGAAGACCCGTCACAAAGTCCATAATGATGTGTTCCCATTTCCATTCCGGAACCTCTAATTGCTCCAAAAGTCTGGCTGGTCTTTGATGCTCAGCCTTAATTTACTAACACACCAAACAACGAGAAATAAATTCCGCAATTTCCTTCTTCATATTTTTCCACCAAAAATTCCGTTGGAGATCTTTAAACATCTTTGTACTTCCTGGATGCACAGTGAATTTTGAACGACGAGCTTCATCTAGAATCTCCTGCTTTAACTCTGCCTGCGGAGGAATCCATAAGCGATTCCTGAATCTAATGTCACCATCAGGAGCAATGAAGAATTCTGAATCTCCCCCTTGACTTTTCTCAGCCAGAATATGATACTCAGGATCTTCTTTTTGAGCTCTCAATACTTCCTCTACTATTTCAGAATGTAACTGGATGCTAGATAAGATAATCTTATCACCTTCCTTGAAAGGATTCCAAGAAATAAAGTCGTCAATTAACTTCCACTTTTTGATCATCAAACATGCAGACATGGCATAGCCTTTTCGGCTCAAAGCATCAGCCACAGCATTTGCTTTACCTGGATGGTAAGAAATTGAGAAGTCATAGTCCTTAAGGAATTCCATCCATCTTCGCTAGCGCATATTCAAATCTTTTTGAGAAAAGATGTATTTGAGACTTTTATGATCAGAGAAAACCTCAAATTTCTCACCATAAAGGTAGTGACGTCAGATTTTTATGCAAATATCACCGCAGCAAGCTCTAGATCATGCGTAGGATAATTCTTTTCATGAATCTTCAACTGCCTCGAAGCATAAGCTATAACTTATCATCCTGCATTAGAACACATCCCAAACCATTCAAGCATGCATCAATGTAGATGACAAAACCTCCACAACCAGAAGGTAAAGTCAAGACATGAGTGGTGGTTAACCTCCTCTTCAGTTCTTGGAAGCTACGCTCACATGCAGAAGACCATTCAAATTTTATCCCTTTCCTGGTCAACTCGATCAGGGGAAGTTAAGTCTTTGAGAAATCACAAATGAATCTACGATAGTATCCTGCTAAATCAAGAAAGCTTCTAATTTCTGTCACGCTCTGTGGTTGCTTCCATTCTGTCAACCTTGGCTGGATCTACAGAAATCCCATCCTTGGAAATAATGTGCCCAAGGAACATGATCTTTTCCAACCAGAATTCACACTTGGAGAATTTAGCATAAAGTTGGTTCTGCCTCAGAGTATCCAATACGATTCTCAAGTGCTCCTCATGTTGCTCAACATTCCGAGAATAAACAAGAATATCATCCATAAAAATAATGACAAAGTGATCTAAGAATGGTCGAAAGACTCGATTCATATGATCCATAAAAGCGGCAGGGGCATTAGTCAATCCGAATGGTATCACACAAAACTCATAATGTCCATAGCATGTTCGGAAAGCAGTCTTCGAGATATCTTCCTCTCGAATCCTCAATTGATGATAGTCGGATCGCAAATCAATCTTCGAGAAGACCCTTGTTGATTGGAGCTGATCAAATAAATCATCTATCTGTGGTAACGGATATTTATTCTTCACAGTCACCTGATTCAGCATTCGATAATCAATGCATAAGCAAAATGATCCATCTTTCTTTCTCACAAATAAAACAGGTGCATCCCATGGTGACACACTGGGTCTGATAAATCCCAAGTCAAGCAACTCTACAAGTTGCTTCTTTAATTCCACCAGTTCGGCAGGAGCCATGCGATATGGTGCCTTAGATATTGGTATAGTTCCAGGAACCAGCTCAGTGGTGAAATCAATCTCTCGTCGAGGTGGGGGTCCAGGCAATTCTTCTGGAAAAATATCAGGAAACTCCCGAACGACGTCGAGATCAGATAAAGATACGGTTGATGGCTCAACTGTAATAATACTGGCAAGATAGGCTTCTCGTCCTTTTAAGATCGTGCGATGTGCCTTCATGGTAGAAATAATGCACCGTTCAGAACCAGTGACATGCCCTTTAATAACAATACATGGAATCTGATGGATTGTGACAATCACTCTCTTCTTACAACAATCAATGATACAATGATATCGGGAAAGCCAATCCATTCGAAGGATAATATCGACAATGAGGTCACTAGGTAGTTCAAGACCCTCAATTATCAATGGAGCATCTTGAATATACTCCAACGCCTTGACTTTTCCACCCGTAGATGTAGTGACTATTAGATCAATATCTAAAAGTTTTGATTTGGAATCCATACTTTTTACTAGAGCATCGGAAATAAAGCTATGTGTAGCACCAGTATCAAAAAGAATCTTTGCATGTAAATTATCAATAAGAAGGGTACCTTCGATGAACTTGTCCTCCTTAGCAGCAGCATCCCCAGTGGTAAGAGCATAAACTCGAGCAGGAACCTTTGGCTTTTGATCTTGTCCTTGAGCTACAGGCTACTTTCTAAGCTTCAGATAATCACGAACAAAGTACCCTTTCTCTCCATAGTTCAAACACTGACCATTCTTGAGATAGCATTCTCCAGGATGGAAACAATCACAGAAAGAGCATTCAGAAAATCGGATACCTTGCCCTGGATTGGAGGTTTGCTTTTGCTTCTGAAAATTTTTGAAAATTTTGTTCCTCCCAAATCGATCCTTCCGATCGTTGCGTGGCTTCTCCTTCTTTCTTCGCAAGAAATCTCTCTCCATGGTTGTGGCGCTGGCTAGAGCATCCTCCATAGTCTTTGGCATGCTGGAAAGAACCTTCGATCTTAAAGCAGGGTGAAGTCCCTCAATGAACTTCTGAGTCATCCGATACTCATCTGGACATAGGTGGGGAGCATACTTCAGTAAGCGATGAAACTTATTGTTATATTCAACAACATTCAAATCTCTTTACTTCAGATTAATAAACTATTGTTTCTTAATCAACTGCAAGTGTATAGGAATATATTGCTCCCGGAAGAGCTTAACAAACTCGTCCCATAGAATAATCTCTCCTTTTTCAAACTTCTGCAACTGGCAACTGGTCCACCAGTCCTTAGCAGGACCCTTCAGTTGATGAGTAGCGAAAGAGACCTTACTATGATCCGGACATCTGATTGCATCAAACAACTTCTCTATCTCCTCCAGCCATCAATCTGCTACTTCAACATCTACTACACCTTCAAAGTTAGGCGGGTTCACCTTTAAGAATCTCTCAAAAGTAACATCATCCCGACGCTCCTCAGGAAGTCGCCTTTCTCTATCAAGATGCCTACCAAATCCACGGAGCGACGACTCCTCTTGCGGCTTGAGACGGTCAACATCTACAATTAACAATGATCCTTTAGTCAATTACCTCAAACCCTAACTGTAAATACAATAGATCGTCTTAAATTGGATAAAATCCCTCTAATCTTCTATTTGGCTCTGATACCAAGTTGTCACATCCCGGACCTCGAAACATGGGAAAAATTACGGAAGCTCCCCAAAACAATAAATTTTTTCGAGTCCAGGAGCGGGACAAAAACTCAATATTCCATAAATAACATTCAGAGTGCCAAACATGATGGAAGAATAAAGGAACATAACCAATAAATAAAAGACTTATCAAGTCTGAGCTACAATTTGAAAAAAAATAAGTCTATCAATAACTCTCGTACATTAATCTTAATGAACTAGGGTAAAGTAATGACTCCTTAATTAAGCTGAGCAACCCAGCCACGTCCTCCGTTAAGCTGCAAGGTTATCGATCAATATTAGTCAAACGAATTTGACTAAGTATGCACCAATAATTTATGAGACATGCCATCATAACCATATACAATGAGTATTAAAAAAATACGATGACAATTCCATATGATAAGGAATATAAATCAATAAATAAACGATGAACTATAATAAGACTTTTTCAATTATGACAATCATCATGGGATAACAATGAGAATTCAATAAATTTCCTTGAATATTACAAATTTTGTGACCATAATATCAAAATCCATATCAAATATAAAATCAATACCATCTGCCGACACCTAGCAGCCTGAGCTTGGATAGAAGCCACCCCGTTCCCTTAAATCAAAATTCTAAACTAAAACAAATATCAATACGAGGCCTCCTATCCAAACCCCAATGCAATGGACATCAGTACTGAGTCAACCGCTGTAGCGGAAATTGTTTGGAAGTAGTGTAGGATTACCCACCTATAACGGTCAATTGACGAAATTAACCGTCCGCGCGGCACCCAGCCAGGTCAAAGTCTCTAATGGATCAACAATGAATAATATCTACTCCCTCACATTGGTGGTGTCAAAACAATAATTTACTTTTCAATAAAATATTAGGATATATAAAAAACAAATTAACCTATATATCAAAAGATAATAATGTATCCATCTATGTAACATTTAACAACTAGTCCGTAGATAGGCATTATGGTTAAATGTCAAACTAGCGCTTGATAATCTATGGCTTTAACATATAAATATAATCAAAGTATTTTAATAAAATAAAAACAACATTCCATAACTGACATAAAGCAATGTGGGGTATAAATGAAAATGGTATGAAACATAAATTAATGTACATACCTCAATATGTACGGATATATTTATAGGATTCTTCGTCCACGGAAATCAATTTTCACCTAAATCAAAGAAAACTATCTTAACACCATACTCTACAGAAAAAAATCACTCGACGTTCTATCCGGTTACTACCCATCCCATGTGCTGGTAGTTAAGTAACAATCAATTAAATTTTTTGATTACCATTATTCTTGTTATTAGCAGTAGTAGTTTTTTTATCGATGATTTTGCGAAAATATAATATATTAGAGGCCTATTTACAGAATAACATTTTATCTACAAATGTTAACCAATATATCAAAAAAATCCGTTTCTTTTCTAGTAATGGGTGACTTGGGTTATACAATAGATAGAAATGTAGGTTCTCTTAAAATCAGTATTCTGCGAAAATAATTTTTTTTCGAAACAACCACATAATTACAATTCTTTTTCCACGAAAATTAATTACGTACATGTATTTTGTTTGGTTTTATTTTAAAGAATCCACCCATAAAATAAATCCATTCCTACAATAACTACTAAATTGTATGACTTACTCCAGATTTCGACCACAGATTGCACAACGAACACATAAAAAAATTACCTAGATGAAAGACTCCTCCACGAAATTAATCGACTCGAAGTCTTCTTCGACTTTGATTGCCGGAATCCATAAACTATGCGCAAGTTGTCGCAGTTCGATGGGGCCGAAAGAACATAAGAGGAGATGGTGGAATTTGACCAAATACTCGAGAAAGGGAGAGAGCATGGAAAACAAGAGATTGGAGGGGCACATATATATAATCCTCATATTAACATGACGATATGCAAATTGAAAAAGAGAGGGAACGTGGACTTTTTATCTCATAATGGTTGCATTGCAACCTTATCTTTTATTTTATTTAAAAAAAGTTTGCATGCTTCTAACTTCTTTCTCCCTTTATCTTCTCTTTTTTTAAATATTTTTATTATATTAATTTAGTTGTAACAAACCTTTTATCTATCATTTATCTTGTTTTTTTATCCTTTCCTTTTTTCCATTCCTTGAACGATCATTATGTTTTCATCATTTTGTTTACTTTTTTTAATACGTATAAATATCAAGTACATTCCATAATATCATTATATTTATTTACTATAATTAAATTTTTTGCACAACATCCCTAAAAATGGATATTACATCCTTAATAGGAGGCACTGGCATTAATTTTTGGGTTGAATGCGGATGAAGTGTCAGGCATAGATGGGTTTCTTGTTTTCTTCTTCGCAGAGTTGTGGTACGTAGTGGGGCAAGAGGTGGTTTTAGTGGATGACGAGTTGCAACAAGAGAATTAGGATTTTGATTGATTGAATCAATCTCATATATTTCTTCTGCTTTAGAAAGATGTTATTCTACGCATGTATGACACTGGCTTATTGCATGTTCAAAGCCATCAATCTCATTGTTGCGAAGGTTGTGGCCAATCGGTTCAATGTTATCCTTGATTTCATCATCGTTCCTCACAACGTTTATCCCAAGGCGGAATCTAATGAACGGGGTGGTTATGGTTTCCAAGATTATTGCAAATTTGAGACGACTGAGGGTAAGCGCATGCTTTGGATGGTGAAGTTCTATGAAGTATACGATTGTGGTTATTGGCGCCTCATTCAAGCCTCCTGTTTCTCACAATGGATTTCAAGATGCTTGGATCTCGTGGATAAAGAGGTGCATTATGATGACCTCGTATTCGATTTTGTGAATGGTAGGCATGTTAGGTTTTTTCCAATCTCAAAGAGGAGTGCAACAAGTTGTCCATTGACCCCTTTTCTCTTTATGTCTATGGAAGACATTGTTTAAGATGGTCTCTCAGGCAGCCACAAGAGAAATACATAGAGGTTTCAAAATTAAGGGCACTTTGATGCCTATATTGCATCATGCAAATGACGGGATTTTTATGTTGTAGGATGCTGTGGCAGAGGTAGAATGTGTTGCTATAGTTCTGAACTTGTCAGGAGGCCACAAGAGAAATTTGTAAAGGTTTTATAATTAAGGACACTTTGATGCATATAATGCAACATGCAAACGATGAGATGTTTATGTTGTAGGGTGTTGTGGCAAAGGCAAAATGTGTTTCTATAGTTCTAGACCTATTTGGACAACTTCCGATCTATAGATGGTGCCACGGCTTGAAATATCGACATCAATATTGTATCGATCCATCCAAAAAAGGATATATCGGGATATATCGACTATATCAGTGGAAATCTCGAAAATGACACACAAAAAAGATTTTTTTTCACGAATTAAGATCATCCTAGTTATCAAAACAATAATTAGCATACAAATATACATTTATGAGCAAGAATGAGGTGTATTTAGGTCACTAATACACATTATGTCGCACATATCGTTGTATTGTCAATATTAATTGCTGAGATATGTTATGGACCTATGATCTAACTTGATCAACATTGGACTTGTTTCATCTCTATTGCGCAAAGGGGAAGAAGTCTACCAATTGAAGAACCTTCGTATGTGTCTCGTGCCACACCATATCCTACTTGAAGTGAAATATATAAATCACGATGTGTTTTAATATTAGGATTAGCAAAATAAGAATATATATGAGGTTGGGGAGATTGCACCAGTGCCACAAACGTCTAATTTTTTTAAATGAGACCTTTGGAGAATTTCTTATAATTATTTATGTAATACATGTTTTAAATCTCGTGTAAAACAGAAATTCCTAACATGTCCATCTAGAAGGGCTACATTTCAGTAATTTTGAGACCGTTGAAATTTCGCAATCTCGATAGATGGGTTAGAAGTCTCGAATTAAGTTGAATTTTGAATGACATCGTGGTGATTTCCGGCGATCTAAATCTCACATGATTTCATTCCAAAAAAAGTAAAAAATACTAATGTTTATGGTACCGATGCATGTAAAGTTACATCCACCTTGGTATAAGCTCCCCAATCTTAATGTCTGTATTTGCTTATATATGCAGTAAATGGAGTTACCCTTTGTGGGAGCTAACTTGGCTCCCTTCGCCTCATTTTTCCCTTATTTTGTTTTTTTGAAAAATGTCTTCGTGTTTTTTCATCATTATATCCCTATATTATGCCATTCAAGTTTTTTGTGAAACAGAGACTCCTACGGCTTTCATCTAGATGAGGTCGATTTTATCAATTCTGAGATTGTTAAAAATGACTGTTTAGATGGAGGCAGCAGGAGTCTCTATTTCACACGAAACTTGAATGACATAATATAGGAATATAGTGATGAATATATACTAAAGTATTCTTCAAAAAAATAAAAAATGGAAAAAATGATATGGGGGAGCCAGATTAGTTTGGCAACCCCATTTTACCTATACATAAATATAGGTTGGGGAGCTTGCACCAAAGTACATGTAATTTTACATGCATCGGTGTCATAAAATACCCTTTTATGTTTTTTTTTGAAATGAAATCATGTATGATTTAGATCATCATATATCAATATAATGTCATTCAAATTCAACATAATCCGAAACTTGTAACACATCCATCAAGACTGTGAAATTTTAACAATCTCGGAATTGTTGAAATTTAGCCACTTCCTGATGGGCATGTTAGTAATATATGTTTACACAAAATATGAAACACTTATTTCACTAATAATTTTAACTAAATTCCCCAAAGTTTCGTTTCAAAAAATAGATATTTGTGGCACCGGTTTATGTAAAGTTACATGCATCTTGGTGCAAGCTCCCCAACCTCATATATATAATGTAGTACCTCAGCACAATCATGGCACGACATTATATAAAATCCATTAGATCTTGATCTATGACTAAAAAACCACCAAATTAAACCCAAAACCACCATCCAAATAATCTCCAACTCGCTATTTTTAGAAATGAAATTAAATATTCAATTTAGTTGCGTCATTATCTTGTTGCTCATTAATCACTCAAATTTATTTTTAAAATATAGCATCCATCATAATCGAGATTCTCAATTACTTGAAATTTCCAAAACAAAACTCGACGAAGGTTGGCTCCCCCTCCAGTTCTTCGTCCTTCGTCGACAAAGAAGTGGTGGATGTGCGTGGAAATCATGGTGATGTGTGATGATGGCAGTACATGGCGACGATGACGATGCATGGAGCAACATGAGGTGGTTGCGCACGAAGGACAATGTGTGTTCTTAGTATTTTTTTTCTTATTCTTTTTTATTCATTTATTAGTCAAGTTCCAGTTTATTTTAGATTCCTTTTGTTTTTCTTTGGATTTTAATTTTTCTTTTTGTTTCGATTCCATCTTAATTTAATCTTCAAAGTTTTTCTATTGTTTTGTTTTTGAATCAGTGTTCCCAATTCACTAGTGATTATGATTGGTTGTTTTTTCGTACACTAGTGATTATGATTTTGTAATTTATAACACATGATTGTAAAATATATATCAAACTTTTGTAAATCGATAACAATTATTTCAATCATATTTTTTGGAATATTCAATGCACTTTTTGTTCTTTTGAGTTCAATCATATTATCTGAAATATTCAATCGTTTGTAAGTTTGGGTTTCCCCCTATTGTTTTAAGTGCTACATACTTTTCGTTTTTTTCTTCTGAAATCTATTTACATATTGAATTCTGTAGAGTGATAAATGAAAATATCATCTAAGAGAAAGAAAATTTTGATTAAGAATGTAAATATATGTTTACAGATTGAATATGTCAAAGGGTTGCCAATACCAATAAATGATTTTTTATTATAGAAGATTGTGCATCTTGTTTTATTTTCACCCAGAAGGTGATGTATTTTGCAAAAATCAAATTAAATGAAATCTCATCGAATGTAGATTAAATACTAAATACGATGGTATATTTTATCTTTTGATCACTAATTTACGTAATTGATTGTATAATTTACATTTTGATCTATTGATTTACAATTCTACATGTATTTTTATATGTTATCCTTTTTATGACTGATAAAATATTGATTGACTTTTTATTTTGCATACTAGCACATAATTGTTACAATGAGAGCGTGGATTTTACAAAATATACACAAAATTTACAATAGATGATAAATTTCGATAGACCCACGATAATGGAAAATACGTTGGATGGACTATAAAACAATTTATATAGTAATAATAAGCATTCTATTTTACAAAAAACACATGTATTTTATAAAAGAGACCATAAAGTTTATAAAACGATATCACATTTTACAAACGTTACTCCCACATAATATTCTCAAAAGAAACTACAAAATTTTTCAAAATAAATAAAATGTGATTTCCAAAAGAGGCTACGAAATTTATAAATAATGTTGCAGTTTACAAATATTGCTTCCACAAAATGTTGGATGAAATGAAATTTAGCATATACTATGATGTATATTTCCTAATTTATGGATTAAAAAATACACCTTATATTTAAACCTCTCTAAAATAAATAATATGCATATGACATGTAGAATATATAGTGTGTTCGCAATTTATCACATCTGATATATTAGAAAATATAGTTGTAACAAAAATCACATCATTGTTGGAATGTTTTCCACATGTACATCAATTAATCAGGCCATTATCAAAGCACCGTATATTTTTAGAAACATAGCTATACATAATACATCATTTTTTGTCGAAATTGAGCTTTTTTCCCGTACATCAGTGTTATGATTTTTGTAATTTACAGCAAATGATTGTAAAACATAGTCATCATTTGTAAATTTATAACAGTTACTTTAAAATACAAACATTTATTGCATCATATTTTTTGGAAAATACAATGCACACTCCTCGGGTTTTACTAAATATAGAATGTTCAATGATGCGTATTTGACTAAATTAATATTAATTTAATCCGTCCCAAATTAGGAATGTTGGGCATGAAAAACACCTATTAATTTCAATCTCATGTGTACACTCACCATCCAATGGCATAAAATGGTACCTTTCCATAATCAAGGAAAAGTGCCATATCAATTGAAGTGCTCCATATATAGGGGAAAATGGGACTGCCCAACTTAGCTCCCCGCCTCCATTTCTCTCATTTTTAATTTTTTTTTGAAAATTTCTTCCGTAAAAATTAATCATTATATACCTATATTATGTCATTAAAATGTTATGCGTAACAGAGATTTCTACGGCCTCCATCCATACAATGTCGATTTCAACAATTCTGCGACATTAGAAAATGACTGTCTAGATGGAGGTTGTAGGAGTCTTTATTTTGCTACGAAATTTCAATGGCATAATACAGGGATATCATGATGAATATTTATGAAATAAATTTTTAAAAAAATAAAATGAGGAAAATGAGACAGGGAGAGTTGAGTTAATATATGGGAAAAATTAGGTTGCCCCTTGGGGAGTTAACTTGGCTCCCCCCTCCTATTTTCCCCCTTTTTTATTTTTTTTGAAAATTTCTTCCATGAATTTTCATCAATATATCCCTATATTATATCATTTAAATTCCGTACAAACTAGATATTCATACGGCCTTCATTCAAACGGGTATCGATTTTAGCAATTCGATTACCGTTAAAAAATGATTATCCGGATGGAGGTCGTAGGAGTCTTTGTTTCGCACGAAATTTGAATGACATAATATAAGGACATAGTGTGTATATATATATATATAGAGCGAGAGAGAGAGGGGGGAGGGGGTTAATGGGACTGCCCTCACGCCATTTTCGGTATTTTTTTATTTTTTTTGAAAAATATCACCATGTATATTCGTCTATATATCCCTCCTACATGTCATTCTAATTTTGTCAGAAACAGAGACTCATATGCCCTCCATCCAGAACAGGTCGATTACACCAATTCTAAGACCGTTAAAATTACATGTTCTAGATGGAGGGCATATGAGTCTCTGTTTCTGACGAAATTTGAATGACATATAGGAGGGATATATAGATGAATATAGATGATGATATTTTTCAAAAAAAATAAAAAAACACCAAAATTAGGGGGTGGGCAGCCATGTTCGCTTCCCCAAGGGGCAGCCACATTAAATCCATATATATAGGGTTTAATGTGGTTGCCCCTCCCCATTTCCCCCATTTTTTATTTTTTTTTGAAAATTTCTTCCGTGAATATTCTCCACTACATTCCTATATTTTACTATTAAAAGTTCGTGCGAAACTGAAGCTCCTACAGCCTCCATCCAAACAATCATTTTTTATGGGTAACAGAATTGCTAAAAACGACCACATCTGGATGGAGGTCGTAGGAATCTCTGTTTTGCACGAAATTTTAACAGTATAATATAGGGATATATTGATGAAAATCTACAGAAGAAATTTTCAAAAAAAAATAAAAAATGGGGAAAATAAGGCAGGGGAGCTAAGTTAGCTCCCCCTCAAGGGGGCAGCCCCATTTTACCCATGTGTGTGTGTCCATCTTTTTCCGTCATCGAAGTACCACCATCTTGGTCGGATTAGTCATCGTAGGGTTGTCGTCATTAGAGGAGGTGGTACTCCAATCGAAGATCCGCGACCACCATTGCATATGGGAGCTTGTGGTCAACGTTGTGTGCACGTTTGCAGTGCATCATGTGACAAGAACATCATTTTTGCGTGAGAAGAGATATCGAGAGAACATCCTTAAAGGTAACGATATATCATTCCTTGTTGTTGGTTTCACACAATTTCGAACCTTATATTTTCAAACATCCTTAGAACCTTACAAATCTTGATATATGAATCTTAAATTACAACGAGGTTTGATCCCTACCTGTTGTTGATTTCCACGTAATTCCCATTCTCATATGTATGAATGTGTTTAGAACCTATCAGGTTTGTCAGATATTGATTTACGTGTTTGTTAATGCCATGTATGGAATCGATCCGGAGTTCTAGAATAGATAACTTATATTAGTTGTCGAGCAAATAGTATGGACTGGTCTAATTTGAATATCTAATTTGTGTTACAACTTTAGGTAGGGTGTATCATAATCATACTCCGATATTATTGGAGTAATCTATGAATCATGTAAATGTCAAAATCATATTATTCGCACGCACTATAATGGGTAAAATTGCTAATGCATAATACTAAATAGAATGAGTCTTCTTGACCATTTCTTTACTTCTCTAAACTACTATTTTGTTTGACAATGACGTGACTTTCTTGGTCGTTTCAACTTATAATAATGCATGTTATTACTGACATGGGAGTTTTATTTTTTTTTCATGCAAGTTAATAATTGAAATGATAATGCACAATGAATGATGTGTAGGAGTATATATACATGCAACAATCGATACTTGTTTCATTTGCAACAAATTATGTCGTATGTAAAGAAAAACATGCTTCGTAGATTTGTTTCTCATTAGGCTTATGAATACACTGGAATGCAACTCCCTTTACATTATGTAAAGGTTATGAATAATACTAAACACGTGATACACCTTAGACTACCTTCTTGTGACCTGAGTTCATATTGCACTTAAGAATATTTCCAAGTGTGGGTAGGGTGGAGCATTGGGCTCGACCCGGCCCAACCCGGGAAAGCCCGGCCCGAGCCCATCAATTTTCCGTGGGCCTTGGGCCGGGTCGAGGCCCGCTTTTTTCAGCAAACTGAGGACCCGGGCCCGACCCAAGGCCCGCGTGTTCGGGCTCGGGTTCAGGTCGGGCTCGGACTCGGGTCGGGCTCAACCCGCACTTATCTTGATTCCATGAAGTTGCACTTTGATTCCAAGTTATTGTTATGGATATAAATCGTCCATAACACACGAATATTGGATGTATTGTTACAATATAATATTACTATTGATGTATGAAGGAAATATTAGATGTATTATAACTATAAATTCGTTTCCCCTTATTTAGTTCTAATACGATATTTTGAAATACGAGGGCCCGGGCCCGGCCCACTTGTACTTCGGGTTCGGGCCCGGCCCGGCCCAAGTATAATATTTTTGAAAAATGAGAACCCGGGCCCGGCCCATTTGTATGTCGGGTTCGGGCCGGGCCCGAGCTTTTGCGGGTCGGGTCAGGGTCGGGTCAGGGCCGACCCGGCCCAATGCTCCACCCTAAGTGTGGGTATTGCATAATCAGATAATAGGTCTTTCTATTTAGGGATGAAAATGAATGTGAATATATTCATATCCGACTTGCTATCGTATTCGTTTTATATATATTAGCATTCATATTCGTATTCGTTTTAAAATGGATGCGGATATGGATATTACTTTGACATTGGCTAATATCCGCATTCATATTTGTATATTCGTTTTCGTACATAAGTGTAGTAATACTTTTATTTGTAACTATGCATAACAACTTTTTATGATTGCATTCACCATTGTTGATATAATTGTTATGAAATTACTTTATAAGCCATATCTATTTTATGTAAACCATCTTAAATATGTATATTTTAGTTAATCTATTAAATATTTTTGTCATTATTTGCATCTGATTCGTACTCGTTTTACATTAATATTTGTTTGTAAGGATATGATAGCATATTTTTTACATCCGTCAATATTCGTATCCGCGTTCCTATTTGTATTTTAAAATGGATAAGGATATGACTATACCTATATTCATATCTATATTTGATCGTTTTCATCCTTGTTTCTATCCCATTAATTTCTCACTTGCAGTCGGCTTTAACATGTAGATGGATACTTTATTTTATAGCATATATTAAATTATGATTCTCTGGTAAATCTTTAAGTAAGATCTTGTTTATACGAATGGCTTATTATCATTTGCCGTGTTTATTGTTTTGAATGGTTCCGATAGATAACCTTAAGTAGTCAACAACCGCATCCCGGCCGTTTCGCGGCCGACGGTTGCGGGATGACCGAATCCGACGGAAAACGTTGTTGGAGCGCGGGGATGATGGGGCGGACGACTCGAGGGACTAGCGCCCTATAAATAAACCTCCTGGCGGGAGGAGAAGCCATAGAAGCAACACCTCGAGCACGGGAGCCCCTATCCCTCCCTCTCTCACTCTCTCTCTCTCTCTCGTTCTCTCGCAGCCAAAGCAAAAGGCGTACTTGGACTTCTCCATAACTAGTATCAGAGCACGTCGCTCCTTACGTCGTGAAACTCATATCCGAGAAATATTAAGAAAGTAGATATTTTCTTAACAAAATTCATAATGCGTACGAGCCAATAACTCAGAGAATTTTTAAGTGGAAATACTCATTTTGATACAGAATGTTTTATGAAATACTCATGTGCATCAAAACACCTTCAAATAAATATGTTATGGCATGTTACATATAGCGCAAATTTGTTACAAGTAAATTAGACACTGCAACAAAATTAATGTGATGGCTAATGTTGGTAGAGTTGCAATTTGATATGTTGAGGCATACTACACATTCAAATTAGACACTGCAACAAAATTTCAATAAAGCCCTCCAAGTTCTCTAGATTTGCATATAGGTCCGCATGCACGTGGAACACATGCGCTCCTGGACAAATTACAGTGAGGATCGGCCGGTTCTGATAAATTATAGATATGCACCCACGCATAAGAGAAAATTGCATTTGGGCCCAGACGATTTTTTGTAAATTACAAATAGGTCCCTCTAGGTACCTATAAGAGATTATTTATCTTTATTTGTCATGCATTTTCACTATATTTTTGCCCATGCATTAAATTGTTTTTAGCATATCTTGAGCAATTTAAGTCCAAATCGCATGATTTCGATCTCATTTTGAAGCTTCATTCATTCTCTTTCTAATGCCAGAATTTTGTGTTTTGGCAGTGAATTAAAAGACTATATTTTTATGTGCTTCGTGTTTCTTACTTCTTATTTTTAAATGTCGTAAAATAACCTTATTGCTCATTTTTAATTCTGAAATTGATCCTTATTCTATTGCTCAATAATTTGATATTTTTAGGGCATATTTGTACATCTTCTCTTGCATGCTTGTCTTTTGCATCTCATCATATATTGTGATCATCACATCTTGTAATTGTATTTAAAAATCAAACAAATAAAAAAATGCATGTACATAATGAACTTGTCCTTGCATCATTTTATCTGCATACCATTTTGCATATCACATCTATAGGAAGACCTAGGTTTAAAAAATAATCACTCATTAATTAAGCAATAATTTTTGATAAATAGACTAAGAGGCTTGCGTCCATGTGTTCGACCTTGGTATACTTGACAAGTAAAATAACTTCCGCATATTAAAAAGTATGGTTTTCGATCGATCGAATTTCGTCTTCTATACTACAATTATCGATAATTAAAGAGTCATTTTTCATGCTCATCAAATGGCAACGTTGTTAGAGCACGAGTCATCTTTATTTGTTTATTGAATTTTATTGTATTCTTCTTTATGTGAATATTTTTCAAAATTTTAGGTCTTCTCATCATGTTGTTGTTTTTTTGCATCATTTCATGATTAAATTTCTTGATACTTTTCTGAAACTTCTTTGTGGAGGGGTCCATGGAGACTGAGGACACTTGAAACCCATGGAGACGTGGAGTTGGGAGCTCACGTTGCGAGGGGCTGCAGAGAAAACTTAGAGGGATTCAAGGAAGATTCGTCAACATTTTATTCATGTTTTTTGTAAATAAAAAATGTATCATGTGTATTTATAGTGGTCCTCGTTCGAGGGCTTGCGTGTATAAAAATAAAAAATAATAAATAGATCATTAGATGATCTACCCCTCCCCCCCCCCCCCACAACACATCCATTTCTGTATATCCACCCTCCCCCCCCCCCCCCGCCCCCCTCCACATCTCTATATATTCTTCTGTAAAAATTCACCCCTCCCCTCTAACCCTAACCAACCACGGGTCCCCCAGCCCAAATTCCACATCCGATACTTAGGCTATTTTTCAGCCTAAGTATAGGGGGGGACCCAACTCAATCGAAATTCCCTCTCTTTGTCTTCTTATACTTATGTCATTTTTGACCTAAGTATTGGGGGACCTCCGAGTTAGTTCCGCTATATCACCTTGTATTTAACCAGAGCTATGGCTTCATAACACTTGTGCTATGAGGATGTAGCAAAATTAAAGTATAGGGGTGTATACCGTATATTATTGTATATATACTTTAGCCATAACTCGTATCTTTTAATTTTTGGAAACTTTTTGGGCTAGGGTTTAGGTATGCTTGTGAATTATTTTTCTTGTAAAATTGCTACAAAAATATTTTTAAAATTTGAGGGACTACATTTTTTTGTAAATAAAAGATTAACTTTATTAAAAAAACTTCATAAAAATCTGAAAAATTGAAAAAAATGGTAGAGACTCGAACTACTAGGCTTAAAAATGAATATCTACTCTTCGGTGATGGAACTACGGTATCCTTTAGCATCATGTTTGGTTTAGAGGACATCGTGTATGGCTCCTTCCTCAAGTAACACAGGTAGCTGTCTAACGGTCCGTACTTACACCCATACTAGCTGGAAGTAGATGCAACTATTCATATGAGATTGGACTAGTTATTATCTCTCTTAAGAATTTTAAAAAATGTTGATTTGAAAAATTAAAATTCATAAGAATTTCCAAAAGATAACAATCATGCAAATTCACTAACTCTGGAGTTGGTGTATTCTTGACACATTCACTATCACTCAAGGCTTGAGGACACTTGATTTTTGAGATCTTGAGAGTCTGAGTTAGCCAGCCTTAGTCATTAGGGTTTTGAACTTAATAATCCACACTTCCTTTGAAAAATTTGAGCGCTATATTGCACTCTTTATCTCTACCTTCTAAAGAATATGATCATCACATCATTTCACAACTACATAATTGATGAAATGAGTTGAGTTATCACTTGAGGAAATGGGACTGGTAATTTGAGTCTAGATCCGATTTAATGATGCTCGAAGATGGCATAAAGTCAGTGAATGCTTCAAGAAACCTAAGTGTCAGCAAACCCTAGCCAGTATGTGAACAAGTTCCCATGCTATCATTTGATATCTACTTATGTGTCAAGGTGTAATGAAACCTAATTAAATTATTGACCAATGTGCGTGAACTTTTGGTAGAAACACTGGAGCTAGTCAAACAATGAAATGAAATTCGAAAGAAGTTCTCTCATAAAAAGAAACACTCGATCTTTACAAATACAAATTATACGAGCTTCCACTAAAGGCAAGCCCTCCCAAACATTTTCAAAGTGCCCATTTGGACCAAACACTATCTGGACCAAGGAGTCAAGCTAATACCAAAAAAGGCTCTGCATCGTATAGTGATACAAGTATGGGTGTCGAAGGTATCTTAGATAGTCAAAAAAGACAGACCCCGGTGTACTCCCAGGAAAACAAGTGCATACGACTTCGAATTCTCTTGACGGACACAATGATCAACAAACCAAAAATATATATGTGTTGAGTAATAAGGCACTCGAGAGGCCCGTTGTTCCAATGCGAGGAAGAGAAAAATATACACAATCCTATGCTCTACATTATCTGACCATCCATCTACGCTTTCAAGTCTGACAAACTAATGAGATGGTTGATTGAAGCAAGAACCGACTTGTTCCCTAGTGTTGAGGATTAGGTCTAGAGGAGAGTCTCCTGGATTGAAACTTTAGGTAACATCTCGACTCGACTCTCATGAATGCAGTACACTAAAAGTCGTATCCTTATATTATGCGTACAAACAGAGAGTCCTATAAATAGAGAATTTAGATTCCTTTTCACTAGAGCATGGTTGAGCTCAGAATTTTGGGATCACTCAAATTAAGGGTCTTGCCTTGAAACTTTACATGCAGTGTCAGGAATTAATCTGAGTTCTTCATTCTTTAGATGCTCGAGGACGAGCATAGTTTAAGTATAGGGGTATGATTGATCTCAGATACATCATTATAAAATCTATTTATCATCCTCTTAACTTAAAAGATTCAATAAAAAATACTATTTAATTCATCATTATTAACTATTCTTATATTGTAACTAATCTGTGTATAACTAACACCAAACTTCTAACCCTAATTATTGTATTTAACTAATAACACTCTTATTTAATTTTCTCTTTTATTAAAATTCCTAAAAATTAGATTACATATCGTATATATCTATTTTGGTTTCAAAAAGAAATAAAAAAGACAAAAATATCAAAACCATAAAATTTAAAGTGTTTTAAACATTAAAAATGATTGCAAAGATTCTACTTTCTCATGGAAATATACAACTTTCATCTTTTGACTTTTTCTAATTCGGCTTCTAATTATTTATTTTTGAATTTTCATTATTTTTGTTATTTTTGATTTTTTTGGAGCATCCACGTTGCACCCTTTGGGCCGCGCATGTGGCCGCACCATCTCTCGCCACCCGACCTTGCTCTTTGGCCGTTGGATCGACCTTCCCGCCTTAATCCTAGCCCTCCATCCGTGCTTTTGCCTCAGCCCTCTAATCTCTCCTGAAATCCCACCACAGCCACCCACACCTGCATCATCCTGAACCATTGGATGGCTTTTCTATCTAATGGCTCCTCATCTTCCACGACACTACTCCTTTCACAACCATTGGATGATGCCAACGTCTGATTTAAGCTCTCCACTCGTGCCTCCATCCGGGCCATTGGATCACATGATCCAATGGTCTGGACCTTGTCACCTACCTCCAGCTCATTCCCTTTCAGTTGTTACACCTCACGACCCCATCACCCCCTTCCAATTATAGCCTTCCTCTCCACTCCCTAACGATCGTTCCACATAGCCCTAGGTTTCCTCATCTTTATGCGTCCAATACGTCACCCAGCCCACACTTCATATTGTCTTCACCTATGTTACAATCACGTTCATAACAACCTCTCCACCTATAAAACACCTCCTCCACCTCCTCGTCACTGATCATCCATCAACCACGGGGCTGAGGCCTAGCTTCCTCCGCCCTTCGGTGACAGCAGAGGGTAGTTGTTAAGGCGATCACAACCCCATATCCCAGGTGTGATCCATGGCAAATCTCCATGTGTGCTCTGCATATCCGACTGATGCATGAGCTTCGAGTCCCTACTGACCTCGATGTATGACGACCCCGAGCTTCAAGCGAAGCTCAAGATAAGTACACCTCCTCCACCTAATTTCTATCTTGATCAAGTAATATCCTCCGCCTAATTTCCCTTTGATTTCTTGTATTTCTCTCCATGCATATACTCTCCCTCTCTGATCATTTATCATTCTATCACCTCTGCCACACAAATCCAGATCTTCGTGCCACCTTCCCCTTCTCCCGAACCTCCACCTCTCCGTTTCCCCTCCTTCTTCTCCTCGTTGAAGAAGAACTCCACCAGGGACTCGCCTCCTCCCATCTATGACCCTCCATTCACCTTACAATCTCACCGCGCACTTCACGCTACTGCCTCGGCTATATCTAACTTCTGCATGTCCAAAGTTCCTCAATGATCGGGTATTCCAAGGTGGCTCCATTCTCAGACCTCGTCTCCAGCATAACTCGATGGACATTAGCTTCTAACCCTTCCCACATCCCCACTGTCCAAGCTTTGTTGCCAAAGCTTTTAGGATTCTCATTGACTATCGGGGCAGTCAATGGAGCACATAGGAGCATCATAGGGCTCGTCGGAACCCTACCAAATCCACCGCTCGAGGCGACAGATTTAAGGAGAGTGAAGAGCAGGTGTCGTTCGATCATATGGATCAGGTGGTCTAGATAATGCCTGACCTCCATGCCTTGCTGGACATGCGAGCCCACGACGAGCCATTATGCAATAAATGTTATTGCAAATATCATTCCCTGATCTGAAATGAAGAATATCTAATTTTCATAATAGGTCCCTTAGTACAATTAGGGTTATGTACCATGGCTATCTTAATGATCATACAGATGTTGATTCAATTATTGAATCATAGAGGCTAGTGCTTGGATGAATATCTAAAGAGTTAGATTGAGGACTCATCAAGAACCGTCAAATGATTGTTAAGATGTGATCTCCAGCCTGAGTAGGAGATGGCAATCCTTTCTCACATAGGCTGATATCTGACCGACCTCTTGATGTAGGTCCTCTACATAGGAATAGAGATTCAGAGGTGTCAGATTAGTTAGATCAAAGAGTTGACTTAACGAGATCGAGATAACCAAAGTCTTATGTCGTATGCTGTCACGATATAGGCACGCATCCTCTGACCGGAGACAGATGTGTTACTATATGTCTGAGTATGTACATTTGGCAGACCAATAGGTTGATGACCTAACCAAGGTCTATACATCGGCGTGTTGGTGTGCATATAAGGGCATATGAGTAATACGATCTCTCAACAGGATCATATAGGATTACTACTGAACCGGAGCTCACTCATGAGATATTGGGAAGAATCAAATTCCGTGGTCGTCTCGCTTTGGAAGCTTGACTGAATTTGTAGGTTTGATATATACTTTTGGAAAGTATATGATCAAGACCCAGGTATGATATATGCTTTTGAAAAGTTTAGGATCGATACCAAATCCCAATGATCAAATGAGAAACTTACTGATAAAACCCTAAAGTAGACAGTATAAAGTTAATCTAATACTTCGGATTTATTCTGGCTCTTCCAATATGCAGGATGTACAGGTGCTGGGAATACCTAAGGGTGATGTGATCATAAACGATTGTATAACCATGAAGCTTCCATTCCTAGGGAGTGATGAAACAGGTCTGGATTTTAGTGGCTCCTCTCAGTAGAGAAGTAATTTGATCTTGGTCCAAATGTTGGACATTGATCTGAATGTGATACAGATGCAATGCGAAGATTAGATTTGCGGTCTTGATTGAATCAAGCATCTATGGGAGGCCCGAGATCTGGATTTGAGATGTGATCTCAATATTCAAGTCACTATACATGGAACAATACAATCGCCCTGTCCTTATCTCCAAGTATTCACGGAGAAAGCGCATTATCCTTGAAAGAGTTCACGGATAATTTCATTGTTGATATAAGTGTCCAAGCATCGAGAAATTTGATAATTAAATGTGATTTAATTATCATGAATAATATGAATTTGATTCATATTATAAGGAGAGATATCTAAGAAAATTAAATGTGATTTAATTATCAAAGATATGAATAATGTAAATGTGATTCATGTTGTTTGGGCACATGAGAAAAGAGATCCAAGATGATTAAATGTGATATAATTATCATGGATATGAATAATGTGGATAGCACTATCCATATTAATCATATATATTATAAATGTGATTTATAATATATTAGAGAGAGCATATTGTATTTTATATTTGTTAATTAATTATTAATGTGAATGGGATTCACATTGAATGATTAATTGAAAATATAATTACATTTAGTTTGGGTTGTGAATGAGATTCACATAATTTCAATGGCATGATTGATATTTTCCATAAAATAATTTGGAATTATATATTTGTGAAAATATTGTCAACAAGAGATGATGATATATATCATGAGATAATGAGATCTCATGATAATTTGAAGAGATAGACCAATTCCACCAAAGAGGAGTGGACGGCTACAACACTCCATGAGGAGAAGAGTAGCCGTCCCCTCTTATGGGGAGATTGGCTTATTCTCTTCATTATTTTTTCTCTTATCAAAGATGATTTAATTTTGAATTAATTTTGTTGATTTATCAATGGAAATTAATATGAATTAAATCATTAGTTGTTGTGTTTTTCAACAACATCTCAGCCATTGAAAGAAACACAAATCAATCTCAACCATTGATTGTGTGTTGTCCATGGATTGAGATCCATGGACTCCCAGAACCCTATATAAGAAGAGGCATGCCTTGCTCTTCGACTTGCACCAACTTGACGAGTCTCCCTCTCTCTCTCTCTTATTTTCTCTACACGCCAAGTCTCTGTCTCTCTCTTATAATGGTCGTCCACCATGGAGCGATTGTGAGAGACGTCATCGACGCAGCGGCATTGTTATGCTGCCGGGTCATCTACTCGTAGATCTCCATCTCCTTCGGTGCATCTCGCTCATGAAGAAGATGTTGGATCTCGTGTAACGAGACCATGAGATCCGTCGCTTGGATCATCAACATGGATTGCGAGGAGCACGCGATTCATCCCCACGCTCGCAAGCATCCCCTCTGTTGGATCGGACTTGAGACAGGAGGTCTCTTCGTTTAGAGACTCGATCGCAACCACGCTTCAAGAGATAATCCTATTACTTGTTTGTGCTTTAGATGAAATAATCCGAGAAGTATTCTGGGATCATGTGGCTTCATCAAATAAATTTTTTAAATTCCGCTGAATCGAGCGACTAATATGACTATTCGCTCCCGATCGCATTCGATGCGATCATCACGCTTCTGTGATGTGCTTGAGGATTTTTCCTGTATCCTTCAAGTGATATCAGAGCCAGGTTGATGATGGTTTTGGATTAGATCCATGAACCTACGAAGATTTTGGCTCGTTTGGGTTCGTGAAGATTTTAGCATTTCGATTTTTGCAGCCCTGTCTTGTGATAAAATCTCGGCACTATTTAAAATGTTTAAAACGAAATTTTATAATTGTAAAATGTTCCCCATTAATCAAGGAAATAGTAGGAATTGAGTTTGCATAATTTGGATTCCGTTTTCTCAAGATGTGGTCGTTTTATTAACCATATATACATTGTTTCGGGGATGGCGATTAGAGACGTAATTAAAATATTACTTACGATTTTAGAATGTCTGAAAATGTGTGTTTATCACATGTTTTCGTTTTTAAATCAAGTTATCAATCTCTGAAAATTGATTTTGCTTAATTTTGATTTAAAATGAATGAGATATGCTATTTTTAGTTAGTGAGGGTCACTGCTGGAATTTGCGTGATTATCCAGAACCTTGTGATTGTCATTCAAATAAATTGATGAAAATTAATTGTTAATTTTCTGAAATGATTATTTATAAATATTTGTGAAATATTTAAAGATGATAATTGTTTCCTTGAATGACATTTCACTAACCAAAATGATAAGATAGTTGATCTTGATCATTTTTGGTTGATATGAAATCATCAACAAACATTGTTTTCATGCAAAAACCTAGTTTATCCTACAATAGTTGTAGGACAACTTTTACATGCAAAACCCTATTGCTTGAATAGAATTGGGATTTGTTTAGCAAATCTCCTTATAATATTATCAAAATGGTTTTGATGAATATTATATGGTATAATTTCGGTTGAAAAACCGATGAACATCTCAAAGTACATAATGATCTATCTGGCATTATCCTTTTCTGAGGTGGATATGGTGTCTAGTCAGAGAGCATTGGGGTAGCGGGTTGCAACGTATGTGGTCCGTCCCACTCTCATTGGTATTGGCCATGACAGCGGGTAGGGACTCGATAATGCCGGAGAAGTCAAAGTGTATTTTCCTAATTATTAAAATTTGAATAATACGTACTTTGAGATTATACCTATTATTAAAATAATAATCAAGTTTGTTGATTGATAATTGGATTGATAATTAATTTAATGTGATTAAATTGATTATATCCAATTAAAAACACTCTATTATGAATAGATGTGTATTTCCCTTGGAAGAATTAATTATGTGAATATAATTCACGATAATTAATTATTACAATTTGAATAGGAGGTGGAGGATCACATAAGTGACATCCATGGTCTCCCGTCAAGGCAAAGGATTCTGTCGCCAGATGTTGTATATAGGAAATGCCTGTCCGAAGTGACAGATCCTGTATATGATTTATTTGGATTGGGTTCTTTGCTTCCCGAAAGAGTGAGGCTGTATACGTAATGACCCCAATATCGGGTCCTCATATTATTGGGGGATATTGGATTGCGTATAGCGAGTATTAAGCATGTTGACGGTTGGTTCAATTAATGACAGATCAACATCATCTTAGGGGTGGTGGGCCTGGGTGTTAAAGACCGAATTGGGAAATGCAAGTTGGACTAGCAAGGCGGAATGTGTTCCTGCTTCTTTTTATCGGAGTCGCAGGTTCTCATATTATTGGGATGTGACGAAGATAGGAAAGGAGATCCCAGATCTTGCTAGAGATATAATGGTAAGAATATCTCTTACATTGAAAGTGATTAAGGGAATGAACTTTCATTGTTGACAAGGCAAGACAACTTTGATATAAAAATTCTTAAATCAAAGAAAAATATGTAAATATATTATATATACCCTTATGCATATTTCTTATTTCAGATAATCCTTCATTAAACCCACTCAATGTTATACTCAATAATAACCAGTAAAATATCATGGATTGGACTCATGATCCATATATTGTACTTGCAATTGGACACATAATGTATGTGGTTGCAATGTGCAAGTTTCCTCAACAAAATGAGGAATGACAATTAAATAAGACAATAAGACATCACCTTAGGGTTTGTATGTCTCTATAGTCTTGTTTTTTCATCGAGTGTACTTTGTAAGTGACATGTCGATGATAATCGCAATTGTCAAATAATCCTTATAAAATCTAAGAAGATGTTCTGGCATACATATGTGCTCTATACATTTAATCATGATTGACATGGTTCTCTGCATTATGCAGAATGGCGGCTCGAAAGAGATGATGTATTCAAAATGTTTGAATACCTACCCAAACCTAAGTCTCTAAGAGTTAAGATGTATGTAGATATGATGAGTGTCATCATTCTACTGTCTATACTCAAGTCATTCATGAATCTTCATAATATTCATATTATATGAATTAAATGAAGCATGTATAAATGTTGAACTTCTCTTATATTAAAATCTTTTGAGTTCAACATAAGAGATCCTTTGTCTTGAGCAATGGTTGTTCATAGATAAAGAGAGCACAGTGGAAGCATGGGTCTGACCTAAGAAAGAAGGAAAGTCAAAGAGTTGACCTACTTCTGTGACTTCCATATGGCATCCAGATAGTTGGATGAATGCCAATACTGCAATGAGTCGATGTATTGATAGTATGACTATCTGGACTATCTAGGATCCTTAGAGAAGGACTCGGATAGTGCATCGAAATAATCTACATTTGATCATTGAAATTGACTTTCTTATAAGATACGATTAAAGTCTAATAATTTTATCTCATTCATCTAATGACACTTGCAATTGTTGCATATGTTTTAGAAGACTAAAAAAATTGATCTTAAGGTTTATATTTATCCACATGGATATTGATGCAATTGTTGCAACAATCTCTGTTGGATTGATAAACTTCAAAGTTTCAGTGGGAGAGCCTTAGTCTTAGAGAATGTCTCTATGACCTAGATATTAGAATACATTCATTGTTTGTTTCTAAATGTTAGAAATAAACATGAATTCTGAGATAGAATTATCATAAAAGGTTATGATAGATATATTCAGATAGTAATATAACATCTAGTGGACTCCACAAAATTAGAAAATTAATGAATAGTTCATTAAGATTTCTAATACTGAAAATTAAACCTTAACAGATCAATAGGAGGATGAAGATCATTTCACAATGATTCGGCATCGAGTCTTGGACTTATATCTATTGACATGATCAATAAACTAGTGAGGTATTGAACTTTAGATTGTATGAAGGTTCAATCTTACATACTTGTGAATATTGTATTCAAAGTAAATATGTCCAATACACTCTTCTCTGGGAATAGTGTAATATGCCAGGGTATTCATGATCTTATACATATTGATGTATGTGGATCATTTGTATCATAATAAACATTGATGATATGTGATATCATTCAATGATTATTTGTGATATGAGATTTCTGATCTTCACCTAAGAAAACTTTGAAATGTTCAAAGATTTCACAATTTTGGTTTAGAACCAAAGTTTGAAGAACGATGAAATGAATTTGATCTAACCTAGGTAGCTTGTACCTGTTAGATAAAATTCAAAGAATACCTTATGGAGATATGAATATCATTTTTATCTCACTCCTCCTGATAACCTGAACTCAATAGAGTTGTAGGGGGATACAATTGGATCATGTGTGACATGATTTGATCAACGATTTTTTTAGCATAATTACCTCTTAGTTTCCAGGTATATATGTAGTAGATACTACACTATATATCCTTAATAAGATTCCATGCAAGTAAGCTGGAATTAAGCACTAGAGAGTGCTACTTCATTAGGAAAATAAAGGATAGTATGGGATACCTACTTTATGACCTTGAGATTCTTAAAATATCTCATCTCTGAGAATGTGATTCTTAGAGGCTGAGACTCTTGAGAATCTAGAATAAAATGAAGTAAAGGAACTCATTTAAGCTTGAGATGATAATGAAGCTCTTGAAATCGGAAACTAAAAGGATAATTAAAGATGAAACATTAATACCTCTTCAAATGAGTTTGAGAATGTATTCCATGTGTCGATTAAGTCTGACAATGATCAGACTTCCTGTGATGAAGCTCTTAAGGATCATGACAAGGAAAGATGGATATTAGCAATAAAGTCTAAAGTAGACTTCATATACAAGTGTTGTATATGGACCCTCGAGGATCCACCTATATGGGTGATGAGACGACCTGAAGGCTAGGGTATAGGTGCTAAATTGGTCGTTGCGACCCAAGCGATCAAGTGTGCTCAATCAAGAAAAATCAGACCACTAATAGTAGACAAAATCGATCAAAAACGCGAAAGCGATCTCGCTATTGGATTAACCTGGTATAGCGACCAGGGTCGAACTCAAGGAGCACGGATTGGCCTTTCGGCCTACGAAGTAGTAAAAAGGAATAAAATAAAAGAACAAAATATTTTTAGTGGTTTTTAATTTATTTTATATTTTTTTTTGGATTTTTAATGTATAAAGAAAATAAGAAAAACAAGTAAACACACACTTCAACAAATTATTAAATACAATAAAAATCAATCAAAAATTCAAACAAAAATATTTTTATGTGTTTTATAATTTTTAGTGTTTTTGGTGAATTTTTGAGAATTTTCTGATGTTTATTTAATTTTCTAAAAATCAAACAGTAGCTGGAATCAAAGGTACTGTCCAGCCGAGCTAAAAAGGCCTAGATAAAATATCTAAAGCCTCCAAATTAGCTGGGAGGTAATTTTCCTGTAAAGAGAATAAAACAAGGAAAATTTAGGCACCTATTTTATTATTTTTAGATTTTTGGTTTAATTATTAGAATTTTTATAAGTTTTTAGGTGTTTTTCAATTTTTAGTGGTTTTCAGTAATGGAAAATAGCCAAAATTGGCTAGAAAATTAAACACAACAAAATGGACAGTAGACAATTTTTTGTAATTTTTAGACACTTTTTAATATTTTTTTGTGTTTTTTAAAGTTAGACAGTGAAGAAAATAGAGTTTTTTGAATTTTTAAAAATATCAAATGAACATAGCAGGAGCCATGTGTCCAATTTTCGTTGGATTTGGAGGTAATTTGCTCTTTTATTCAAAAATAAAGAGAGGGCACAGTGCACAGGGACCAAAGTGCAAATACTCAGGAGTCTGGGGGGTCTGGTGCAATTAACCCAGCAAAACACGCGCCACGCGCGTGCCTGGGGCACTCAGGGACCCAAATGTAATGAAAATAAGTTCCAAGGACTTATTGGTAACAGGTACCAAAAGTCCAGGGCTCTATTCGCAAAATACCCAAAATATTACGCACATGTTGAAATATATCACGCACAGGGGTATAAATGCAAATAAACTAAAAGTTTCATTCAACTGTTAACAACCAGAACTACATGGGCATGTCTTGCAAATAAACCAGAGAAACACGTGACGAAGCACGTGTTATACAATGCACAGGGGCATAAATGCAAGGAAAATAAAGTGCAGGGTCCACAGTGTAAATTTCACAAAAAGTAAACAACTATGCTACATATTTACAGGACTAAAGACTAATTGCGTAAAGGAGAGGGGCCTAAGTGTAAATACCCCTTATTAAATGTCGGAGGTCGGATGTGCGCCACGTATCGGATCCAACGGGTGAGAACGGTAGCGCTGCAACCCTGAGAACGTTCGGCCTGATCGAGCGGGCGAGGGCGCTCCACGTGGAGATCGGACGGTCTTGGTGCTCTGGAGATTATTCTCTCGAGTATCCAACGGATGTGATCGACCCTCCAAGAATCTGACGGTGGCTGCAGCTCCACGAACAGACGGTCATGATGTAATCTGGAGCAGGAGGGCTGATCGAACGGTGTCTGGAGGTCGTGGAAGAACTGATGGCCGGCGACCTTCGCCGGCCTGCTGTGCGCGCTCCCGGCCTCCGCGCGGGCCTCTGAAGATCGGAGAAGAAGCTCTGTGGGCTCCCGCGTCGACTAGTGGCCCTCGTTGGCTCGACGGAGCTCCGGGGAGCCCTGGCGAGGTCGGCGGAGACCAAGCTGCTGGTCCAGACGGTCCAAGCCCTCAGATGGACTCGGATGACCCTGCAAAACACTCCAGCAGACTCGCGGGTCGAGGGCAAAGTGCCTCGACCCAGTTAGGCGGGGTGATCGTGAACGGTGAGGCGTGGTGGTTGAGCTCCGGCAAAGTGGGGACGGTGGAGCTCGAGTCCCAGCTCCTGTGCGAGCTGGGTTGAATGGAAGGATGGAGAAGGTGCGCGGGAAGGAGGTGAGGGCTATGGCAATGCCCGATGATCGAATGGAGGTCGGTCGTGGACGGAATCGGAAAAATGCAGCGGAGCGGCGATTTGGGTGTAATCGAAAATCAGCGAAAAAGAAAGGTCTAAGTGATTACCTGGGTAGACGAAGAGACTGGGGAGGAGCTAAGGAAGCTCCTGGTCTTCGCCTCGAGGAGAGTCTCCCTCCGAGGCTCGGTGCTCCTGCTGGTGGCGGAGCAGCGGTAGCGAAGCTCGCCGGATCGATGGTCTCTCTTCCTCTCCTCGCTTCGACAGAACCGGACGCGAGCTGTCACTCTCGCGCACTCACTGGAGCTCACATAGGAAGGATTCGAATGGCCAAAGATAGGGAAATAGGGTGGCGGAGCTCGGCTTTATACGTGGGGGTGATCCGGAAAGAATCGCGCGGGTAGGGAAATCAGAAGCGCGGATCTCGATGCGGTGGCTCCGGCGAGGGTCTCGGGTGTATCGCGAAGAAGTCGGACCCGGGGTTTGGTGAAATGGGTGTCGGATCAAGCGGGTAGAAAAGGGAGAAATCGGGTCCATCACCCAGATCCGCGGGGAAGAGGGTCCACGGGGGAAGTTGACCGGGGTCAACAAACCCCCGTGGACCAATCAGGAGCCGCTAAACACAAAATTCTTATTTATTTATTTTAGGCTAGAAAATGATCGAATTAATAAAAACTTAAAACATGAAATATTTTTATTTTATTTTTTTCTAATTTTTTGAAATAAAAATAAGGTATATACATAGTATGTAATATACAGGTATATGTACACTATATAGGGTTTTTAATTTTTGATTTTTTTTAATTATTATTTTTGTGCAATTTTATCCCTATTTTACATTTTATTTATTTTCACTATAAAATAGGGAATAAAAAGGTATTTTTATTTTATTTTTATTATTTATATACATAGGTAAAATAAATACATATATACATTTATTTACATGGTATATGTACAATATATTTTTGTGTTTTTAATTTTGCTATTTTTATTTGGTTTTTGTTTTGATTGTTTTATTTTATTTATTTACACTATATAATATAGAATATTTACAAAAGATTATAAAAATTAATTTTATTTATTTATAAGGCTAAATAAATATGTAGGTGAGTCTATGTACATGATGAAAGTGGTGTTTTTTGTTCTTTTTGATTTTTACCCTTTTTCTTTTGTTTTTATACTTATAAATATGTACAAGTATTGACAAGCATATTTTGGGCTATTTTTGTGAGGAAAAATATTTTTATTTATTTACATAAATATTTACACATGAGCCCCTATCTCCCTCTACTTTGGCTTTTATGCGGTCAGGCCCATGCTGAGCCCTCCCTTGGGTTAGGTTGCTCAATATTTATTCTAAATATTTCCCTCTTTTTCTTTTTAATCTTTATTCTTTTATTTTTGCACAAAAACCTGCTAATTATAGGTTTTTACACAATGCAGGCTTTTGGTAATTATTTGTATTTACACATATCTACATGCATTTGCAAAGGTTTTTGTTGCTAAAATATAAGAATAAAGAGTGATGAATGGGTATTCATCACCCCCTATACTTAACTTTTGCTAGTCCCTTAGCAAACACTTATTTGAAAAAGAAGTGAAAAAGAAAGAAAAAGAAAAAGAGGGGAATGTACATGGATCAATGTTGAATATTAAACTTTCCTTCATTAAATTGAATTATGGAGCTCGATCAGATCTTTGGATTATTAATGTGTCGGAACCTTATTTAGACTTAAGCTTAAAACTCAACAGCCTCTAAGTTCCACCAATCTATGGACAAGACTCCTCAATAAACCAGATCAGAACAAGTCTACATACACAAACTTTAATGACTATGAATCTTTCCATGCAGTGTAAGTGATATGTAGCTCCCCACCTCAGAAGTAACAAAGAAACAACCTCCCTCAACCTGGTAACTCTAATGCCTCGGTCTAGCAACTCTTTCCTCGAGAAGCGGGGTATTCCCTTCTAAGTTCAAGTGCAACCGGCTCAAGAAGAGGGGGAAGAAGTATAGACTTTTGGAAGCTCAGCCAGTGTAGCTAAGTCTCCCGCTGCAAGCTTCATGAGATGTAACATAGATACCATAAGCTTTTGCTTTATTTGACTATATACACTCCGGTGGGGTTATTAAATTTTCAATCCGACCCACCACTTTTTTGGAGTTCTTTTTGCATTTTGCAATTTTTTTTCAAGTGCTTCTATACAACATATCTACATAGTGCAGCATATATACAAGAAATTTTCCTCTTGAACCAGTAGACTATCCCTCTTTTGAAGCTTTATTGCAACCCACGGCTTCTGTCTTTAGCCTTCATCACCACTAGACCAAGTTGAGACGCACTTCCTTCACTAGAAGAAGAAGAGAGGTTCCGCCTAGAAGTACTACCCTCATATGCTACCCCAAGCCAAAGGAAACTGCCTCATCACCACCTCATCCGTGGAGAGCCATGTGTAAAGTGTTGGTGCAAGTCAAGCCATTGTCTCTAAGAGTCATGCGTGTGTTGTTAAGTGTTCTACTTAGGCTCATCAAGATGACATATGCTCATAGCCTAGTGGACTCAAGGAATTAAGTCCTTATGGACCTGAAAAGCCTTAACCCTAAGCCCTATAAGGTTCCTCTTAGAATTAGGTGGATTAAGATCTTAATCAAGCTCCATTTCTCAATTTAATTCCAGTCTTAGTTTAAATGTCAACTTTCATCCAGGAAAAACTATATACATATATATACAAAGATGCTATTTACAAATATTTACAATCGTGCAAAATTTTTGAAAAATGTTTTGAAATCATGAATGGATGGATGCATGAAGTGCAAGTTTTGCAAAAGTATTTGCAAACATTTACACAAGATTTTTGCAAACTTTTGATTTTCAAAACATTTTGGAAAAATTTTGTACTATATACATAGTTTTGATAAGAAAATATTTACACAAACTTTACACAAAAGATTTTTGAAAACATTTTTACAAGAATAATTTTGTACACTAGCTATGTATGTGCAAGAAAAGAATGATTATGTACAGAAAAAATTTTAAATTTTTGTGATTTTTAAGGTTTTTAGCCAATTTATTTATTAACACACTCACACAAAGTACGAGTTATGGCTAAAATATATATGAAATATATACACACCCCCCCTATACTTAGCTCGAACGATGTTCTCAGAGTGATCAAGAGCGATGAAGAAGACATAACTCGTGCTTAGTAAAAGGGAAGTGAAAAGGAATGGCTAAGTACAGAAACGAATAAATGAATAGAATGAGAGGAACTCGGTGGTTTCCCCCTATACTTAGGATTAACTAATCCTAAGTATAGCAAGCTGTACATGAAGGGAAATCCGAGTGAGAAAGACACAGAGTCTGCCCCCCCATACTTAGGGTCAAATATCCCTAAGTATAGGCAGCAAAACAGGGGCAGAAAGAATGAAAAGAATACCCACAGGTCCTACATCCCCCCTATACTTAGGGTAAAGTACACCCTAAGTCTAGCATAATCATAAGATGAGAAAAGGGATGTGGGACTAAAGAATAGAATGATATGGACAACTGGATCTATACAAGTCGGAAGAACAGTGATAATCAGGCGTGAGATGCAAAAGATGTGAGTCAAGAGACCACATCTCACGCAAAATGAATAGGGGCAACATCAACGACCCGTGGCTCATGATCTAGAAATGGCTTGAGCCGCTGGCCGTTCACTCGAAAGGTACTCTCAGAAGACAACTCGGATATATCAATGCTACCGTTGTCGTATACCTTTCTGACCAAGTAGGGTCCCTTCCATTTGCTCTGCAGCTTTCCTGGAAACAAACGAAGCCTCGCATCAAACAGCCATACTCTCTGTCCAATCTCAAAATGCTTGTGGCTGATATGAGAATCATGCCAATCCTTCACTCTCTCCTTATACTGTAGGCTGTGTGAGAAAGCTGTATCTCTAAGCTCCTCCAAGGCAGCTAACTCTGCCCTCCTCTGGTCTCCTACACCATCTGGATCCATAAGAATATCTGTAACTGCCCAAAGTGACTTGTGCCTCAGCTCAACTGGTAAATGGCACGGCTTGCCATATACGAGGCGAAAGGGAGATGTGCCCAATGGTGTCTTGAAAGAAGTCCTATATGCCCACAAGACCGAGTCCAAAAGCTGTGACCAATCCTTTCGGTCAGGGCGGACGACTTTCTGCAAAATAGTCTTGATCTCCCTGTTCGAGACCTCGGCTAGACCATTCGTATGTGGATGGTAAGGTGTAGCAACACGATGGTCTATACTGAACTCACTAGCAAGGGCCTTCACCTGGTCGTTGATGAAATGAGACCCCCCATCAGAAATCAGAACTCGTGGAACCCCGAACCGCGTGATGATGTGCTTCCTCAAAAATCTGCAAACTGCCCTCGCATCAGCGGCTCGGGCGGGGATGGCCTCAACCCAACGACTAACATAATCAACGGCCAACATAATGTACTCAAATCCCTGACTCTTAGGGAATGGACCCATGAAATCGATGCCCCATGCGTCAAAAACCTCACAGAAATGAATGGGCTGCATCGGCATCATATCACGCTGTCCACAAGTGCCCATCCTCTGACAGTCAGTACACCTCTTCACGAACTCATCAGAGTCCTTCAAGAGGGTAGGCCACCACAAGCCGGATTGGAGCACTTTCTGTGTCGTTCTCCTCCCAGAATGATGTCCTCTTGCCTCAAGCTTGTGGCAGTAAGTGAGGATGCTATGGTGTTCCTCCTGAGGAATGCACCGACGCCAGACGCTATCCCCTCCTACGTGGTAAAGGATGGGATCCTCCCAGTGGTAGGACTTGGCCTTCGCAAGGAAGGTCTCAAGCCTCTGCCTGGGCCAATCTTGTGGGACTTTCCCAGTAACGAGAAAGTTCACAATATCGGCATACCACGGGAGTGAGGCGATAGCAAGGATCGCCTCATCTGGGAAGGTATCTCGAATGGGATCAATCTGCTCAGACTCCTCAGGCTGCTCTAAACGGGAGAGGTGATCCGCCACCACATTCTTGACTCCAGGCTTATCCTTGATCTCAATGTCGAACTCCTGGAGTAGAAGGATCCATCTAGTAAGTCTGGCCTTGGCATCCTTCTTTGCCATGAGGTACCTGATGGCGGTGTGATCTGTGTACAAAGTCACTCTAGATCCAATGATATAAGATCGAAACTTATCTAGGGCGAACACTACAGCTAGCATCTCCTTCTCTGTGACCGTGTAATTCCGCTGGGCGGAATCCAATGTGCGGCTAGCGTAGTGGATAGCAAACGGGACTCCATCCCTTCTCTGTCCCAGCACTGCCCCTACGGCAAAATCGGAGGCATCCGTCATGATCTCGAATGGGAGAGACCAATCAGGCGGCTGGAGGACAGGAGCCTCGATCACACACTGCTGGAGAGTCGCAAAGGACGAAAGACACTTGTCATCGACAAGGAACTCGGTGTCTTTCGTCAAGAGGTCAGTCAACGGCCGGGAAATCCTGCTGAAATCCTGAATAAATCTCCTATAAAATCCAACATGCCCCAGGAATGACCGTAGCTGCCTCAAATTGGACGGCGGTGCGAGTTTTCTAATGACATCAACCTTGACCGGATCCACCTCCATGCCCCTGTTGGAGATGATATGGCCAAGCACCGTCCCTTGAGTCACCATGAAGTGACTCTTCTCCCAAGATAGAACCAAATGGTACTCAATACATCGCTGGAGTACTCGATCTAGGCAGTCAAGACAAGAGTCGAATCCGTCGCCGTAGACTGAGAAATCGTCCATGAAGACCTCCAAACACTCCCCTACCATGTCCGAAAAGATCGACAGCATGCACCTCTGAAAAGTCGCAGGGGCATTGCATTGCCCAAATGGCATGCATCGAAAGGCATATGTACCGAAGGGACAGGTAAAGGTGGTCTTCTCCTGATCTTCAGGAGCGATGGCCACCTGGTTGTAGCCCGAGTACCCATCCAGGAAGCAATAATGGCTCTTCCCTGCCAGTCTCTCAATGATTTGGTCAATAAAAGGCAGGGGGAAATGGTCCTTCTTGGTGGCATGGTTGAGTCTCCTGTAGTCAACACAGACCCTCCAAGAGGTGGGTACTCGTGTAACAATCTCCTCTCCCGACTCACTGATCACAGTCGTGATGCCCATCTTCTTGGGCACCACATGCAAGGGGCTAACCCACTTGGAGTCGGAAATGGGATAAATAAAATCTGCACTCCACCATTTTGATATTTCCTTCATCACGACCTCTCTCAGGTTGGGATTCAGCCGCCGCTGGAACTCACGCGACGGCTTCGCCCCCTCCTCGAGATAGATATGGTGGGAGCACACTGATGGACTAATCCCATGGAGATCTGCTACGCTCCATCCGATTGCCTTGCGATTCTTTTCAAGAACCCCCATCAAACGAGATTCTTGCTCTCCAGTCATATCGGCGGAGATGATGACTGGGTACATCTCAGGATCACCCGCAAGGAACCGATACTTCAGCGAAGTAGGGAGCGGCTTCAGCTCTGGATAGCTGGGTGCTGGCAAAGCTGGCCTCAGAAGAAAATGTGTCAATGCTGCTAAGTCTGCCAAATCTGCCTGGGAGAAAGAAAGCGAACTCTCGCAAACTGGATCTGGGGGAGGTTGCTCAACTGTGCTGTCTCTGATCTGCTCTGCCTCTACCTCCTCATCATCTGTAGGCTCTGGGGGACTCAGGTCTGGCATCTGATCATCACAATCTGCCCAATCAGACTCTGAATCCGAGGGATCTGCATCAAACAAGGTGGCATCAGTACCACCATCACTAAGAACCGTGTCGCGGTCGAGAACCGGCTCTGCTGCCTCTGTAGTATCCTGGACCAGGGCCGTGCTCTCCAAGCTCTCCTCTGCTATCATATCGGCATCAGTGGTGTCTGGAAATGAGAGGATGGCCTGTGCTGCAGGGTCTGCCCAAGCTGCCTCGTCATCTGTGATCACAAAATCACAGTCCTGGTGGCTGTCTGGCTCGCCGTCTGTCAGCTGCTCTGAATCTGTGCTGCCCTCTGAGCGTGCTCTCTCTCTGGCTCTGTAGTCCTCGACCGTCTCTATTTGTATACTCTCGCCTTCGACGCGAAAGTATACCTTCCCACTATCATGATCAGTCACTGCCTTGGCTGTGGCCAAGAACGGACGACCTAGGATGATGGGGGTATCGGCCACTGAATCAGGGATCTCCATGTCCAACACTACGAAGTCCACGGGGAATTTCAGGCCCTGAATCGTGACGATAACATCTCGCAACAACCCCTTCGGCCTCTTGAGAGACCGATCAGCGAACTGAAGGACTGTCCTGCTCTGTCAAAGAGTGCCCAACTCAAAGCCGTCGAGAAGGGCTGCCGGAAGGAGGTTGATAGACGATCCGCTATCCAATAGAGTCCGATCGAACCTCTGCTCATAATCTGACATCTGACATACGGGGCCCCCGAATCTGGCCTCTTGGCAGGCAGACGGTTCTGGATCGCGAAACACGTGGCTTTCGTCAGCACATGAATCTCTGAAGTGTGGTTCCTCCTCCTCCTGACTGTGGTCCTGTCTCTCAAAGATCGCTGAAGAAGGGGGATGTGCTGCAAAGCCTCCTGAAGGGTCAGTTGTATGTGAAATCTGTCGATCATGCTCTGGCTGAACTCCTCCTGCTCTCTCTTTTTTGGGTCCTTTTCTTTTTTCTTCCCCTTCCCCATCTGAAGGGCTCTAGGGAAGGGGATCACAGGGTCCTTCGCAGATGAAGGACTAGGAAAAGGCCTAGACGGCTCGACGGCCAGATCCGCACATACATCAATCACCACAGTGGGACCAGAAGAAACTAAACCTTTTCCTTTATTCAAAACAGCGTTCTGAGATACATCAACCGAAGGAAAAACAATATCTCTATCAAAACAAACACCGGTGGCCTCAGTACCACCTGGGGCTGGCTCTGCTACTGGACGTCTCGCAGCCTCAGTACCGCGGGCTGGCTCGGTTCCTCTGGTGGCATCAGCACCACCTCCTCGAACTGGTGAAGCGGCGGCCTCAGTACCGCCGGTGGAATCAGCATCCTTGGTGGCATCAGTACCACCGTCATCCTTGGGTGCGGCCTCAGTACCGCTCTCCTCCTCCTCATCTGGCGCCCTGAGTGGATCCTCGAGTCGTCACTCAGATGAGGCACCGCCTGCTGGTGTTCTACCGCTCCTAAGTGTAACAAAATCAGCATCAAACAGATCTGAAGACATATCATCAAATGGATCACTAGGAGTGGCATGCTCAGTGAAAACTACCTGCTCAGACTTCCTCTTGAGGCTATTCGGATTCGGCTCTATCTGTGCAGGGATGGCGGCCTTCCCTCTCATCAGGTCCCGCATCTCCTGGCGGAACTCGTCCATCTCCCGTCTAAATGTAGCCTGCTGGTCCGTGAGGAGGCGGGCTATGTCATCCAAGGCGGGGCTCTCATGGGAGCCCGACGGGTAGCCTCTCTGGGGCTGAGGCTGCTGGAACTGGTGCTGCTGCTGCTGAGAGGGGTAGGAGGAAGGATGTTGCTGCTGGTGTGGTGGGTGAGCCTGCTGCTCACGTCTCCAAGACTGTCTCTGATGCTGATAGGGACGAGGTACGAAGGACGACTGCTGGTGTGACTGATAGGATGGGGGCTGCTGTTGCGGCTGGTGATCCCTCTGCTGGCCATACTGCCCTCCCTGACCGGATGACTGCTGTTGGGGCTGGGTACCTGCACTCCCCCACCTGAATCCGGGATGGTCTCGTCGGATCCCAGGCTGGGGGCGGTCATACCAAATCCCGTTGACATCCATCAACGGCTCTGCATCGAACTGGGCTGGCGGGAGTACTGCCAGAGGCCGATCCGGCTGATATACCACCATCTGCATGTCTAAAGATGGTGGAGACTGGTAAGAGGGCTGCTGCTGGTACGGCTCCGCCTGTACAAGGTGAACCTGTCTAGGCTGCTGGAAGGAGTTGGAGCGCTGGGATGAGCTGCTGCTGCCGCCGGTATCGCCTCGCGACTGAAGACGGGGCTGGAAAGCCGTCTGTGCCTCCTGGAGACACATGAGCTGGGTCTTCATGTCGCTCAGAGTCTGTGCCATCTGTTCCATCTGCGTGATTCCCTGGCACTGCTTCTTCTCGATCAGCTCCATCCGGTCCAACTTCTCGCTGATGATGCCCATATCCGCAGCGGACGACTCTGCCTGTGCTGCTGCAACTGCGGATGAACTGGATGGACCGGCATCGACCCGTGCTATCCTCTGGTACTGCACGGGTCCTGGCTGCTGCTGGGGTCTCCCATGTGTGTACAACCGGGTCTGGGACATCACCATATAATTCTCGGCCATCTCCTCGTAGATGGCCCAGACCTGGTCGTGGTCCTTGGCGAAGTAGGACCCGCCGCAAGAAGCATTCACCAGGCCCTGGAGCTCTGGTGTCAACCCGCTGAAGAAGCTCTGCACAAGGTTCGGCTTCGAGATGTCGTGGTGCGGGCATCGGTCTGTGAGCTCTCGGAACCTCTCCCATGCCTCATGGAATTGCTCGTTGGGGAGCATGGAGAAGTTGCTGATCAGGGCCCTCGCTGCATTCTTCCGCCCGAGTGGATAGTTCTTGTTCAAGTACTCGGTGCGGAGCTGCTCCCAGGTGTAAACAAACTTCCCCAGATGCTTCAGCCAGGTGGCTGCTCTGTCTGCTAGAGAGAAGGGGAAGGCGATCATCCTGATCGTGTCCTGGTCCACCTGACGGTCGTGGACAGTGTTGCATATCATCAAGAACTCCTAGAGGTGGAGATGGGGCTCCTCTGTCGCGAGTCCGTGGAAGCGGGGGAGTAGCTGCAAGGTGTTCGGGGGGAACTTGAAGTCCCCCACGATGGCTGGAAGTACGACCCAGTGGTGCGTCAGTGTCGATCCGGGGTTGTGCAACTCCCGCATCGGTCTCGGTGGTCCTCCGGCCGCGGCTGCTGCGGCGGCTGCTGCTGCGGCTGCTGCATCTGCATCCTCTGGAATCCTCGGTCCCTCTCTGCGCTCCTCGCGCTCTGCTCGCATCTGCTCCATCTCTCTCCTCATGTCGAGCATGAAAGCTCCCTGATCTCTCAACTGTTGCTGGACGGTCTCTAAGGAGGCGATCGGGGTGGAGTTGATTGCTCCCTGATCCAATACGAAGTGCTCAGGCTGAGGGGAGCGATCCTCTGAACTGCCGGCCATAACGTCTGCAAAATCAAATGAGCCCAACTCAGGTACTGTCAAATCTGATAATCTCTCCTCGGGTTCATGTTGCTCAGGTCCGAAAGAAAGGGGGTCGAGGGGGAACAAGGCAGAGTCGTACTCGGGCTCGGAGAGCTGGTCTCGGCTCTCGCAGGCCAACCTAGATGATCGGGTAGACGTGCCTGAAAGCGGTGCAGCCAGAGGCTGCCTAAGAGAGTGTCTACCCATCATCTTGATCTGGCGAGTAATGCGGATGAGATCTGGAAAAACTATGATCAGAATGCAAACCCCCGGTTCACCAACGCAACGCGAGCTGAAGACCGTAAAAGCTCGGTCAAATTATCTTGTCAATTTTTATTAGGTGAACACACAAGATATCAGAGCGCTTACGTGACATGTTAGGATACCCGATGCTACCCCAACCGACTGGCCCGCACGGAAGAGTCGGTAGTCAGCTAGAAATAGCACCGGAGGGCTCTACCTAGGGTGCGGGTCACTCTCTCGCGCAAGCAAACCAAACAATGAGAGGGTTGCTCTCCCCAAGACTAATTTTTAAGGTGAGTGTCTTTTAGGGTCAATAGTCTTAACCAGTCCCAATTTTATGGTTTTTCTTTTTAATATTTTTCAATGAAAACAAAGGCCTAACGAATTTTTCGGTTCTCCTGGTTATTTAATCCAAAAGAGGGGGGAGAAGACAAAAAAGCCGATGCGCGAGAAATCAATGATGCATGCAGAGACAGAAATGCGTACCTGACTCCAGCAGTCTACATGCAAAGTGATCCGCGCAGAATTTAAAGACAGGAAATAAACTACCTAAATGGTGCAGGCGGAAAACCGAGTCCCTAAACAGCAGTGCTACTCGAAAGAACGGCTAGCCGACCACCAGCATCCAATCCAAAGAGTCCGGTCTAGACCCACCCCTCCTCTTCTCGACAGGTCGAGTTCAGGAGTAGCGCTTGACGGGGTGGGCTCGAGGCGCGTAGGCTCGGAGGTGATGGAACGGCTATTTTATTATTATTTTTATTATAGGTCCAATTACCGCACTATAGGAACATGCAATTATATTAGGGTGTTTGGATCCTATGAATTACGTCACAGTCAAGCAGAAAATCCTACGACTAGGGGCTCAGAAATCCGCGTGAAACCGAAAAAGGCAGTAAGACAAAAACCGCGTAAAAATCGCAAAAAACCGAACTAACTAAGGGGTCCCCCGAGCACACCGGTACTCGGCGAAACAGACCCCGAAAGTTCAAGTGTCTCTTAATGTACCTGTATTATTACAATCAGTTCAAATGTGCGAATAATAAATCCTAATCTAATCTATGCTAATCCGCGGCTATTCCGTGGCTCCCGCACTCCTGCTTGCTTTCATGCGCTCTCCTGCGGCTCTGTGAAGAAGAGAGCCGCCTCCAACTCTCGCGGTTGCGTCGGCTTCCGAAGAAGCTGCCTTGATCCTTGGGCCCTCGCAAAAAAACAAACACAAGAGTGTCAAATCAGATTATTTAAAGAATGTCAGAAGAAATATAGCTACAGAAATCTATACAAAAAGCCGCGAAAAAAAAACCACGGAAAGAAATGAATCGACTACTAAGCCGTGCTCCCCGGCAACGGCGCCATTCTGATGAGACGACCTGAAGGCTAGGGTATATGTGCTAAATTGGTCGTTGCGACCCAAGCGATCAAGTGTGCTCAATCAAGAAAAATCAGACCACTAATAGTAGACAAAATCGATCAAAAACGCGAAAGCGGTCTCGCTATTGGATTAACCTGGTATAGCGACCAGGGTCGAACTCAAGGAGCACGGATTGGCCTTTCGGCCTACGAAGTAGTAAAAAGGAATAAAGTAAAAGAACAAAATATTTTTAGTGGTTTTTAATTTATTTTATATTTTTTTGGATTTTTAATGTATAAAGAAAATAAGAAAAACAAGTAAATACACATTTCAACAAATTATTAAATACACTAAAAATCAATCAAAAATTCAAACAAAAATATTTTTATGTGTTTTATAATTTTTAGTGTTTTTGGTGAATTTTTGAGAATTTTCTGATGTTTATTTAATTTTCTAAAAATCAAACAGTAGCTGAAATCAAAGGTACTGTCCAGCCGAGCTAAAAAGGCCTAGATAAAATATCTAAAGCCCTCAAATTAGCTGGGAGGTAATTTTCCTGTAAAGAGAATAAAACAAGGAAAATTTAGGCACCTATTTTATTATTTTTGGATTTTTGGTTTAATTATTAGAATTTTTATAAGTTTTTAGGTGTTTTTCAATTTTTAGTGGTTTTCAGTAATGGAAAATAGCCAAAATTGGCTAGAAAATCAAACACAACAAAATGGACAGTAGACAATTTTTTGTAATTTTAAGACACTTTTTAATATTTTTTGTGATTTTTAAAGTTAGACAGTGAAGAAAATAGAGTTTTTTGAATTTTTAAAAATATCAAATGAAAACAAAAATGTCCTCAAAAATCCTCGAAAATTTTACACCATGGCAGGAGCCATGTGTCCAATTTTCGTTGGATTTGGAGGTAATTTGCTCTTTTATTCAAAAATAAAGAGAGGGCACAGTGCACAGGGACCAAAGTGCAAATACCCAAGAGTCTGGGGGGGTATGGTGCAATTAACCCAGCAAAACACGCGCCACGCGCGTGCCTGGGGCACTCAGGGACCCAAATGTAATGAAAATAAGTTCCAAGGACTTATTGGTAACAGGTACCAAAAATCCAGGGCTCTATTCGCAAAATACCCAAAATATTACGCACATGTTGAAATATATCACGCACGGGGGTATAAATGCAAATAAACTAAAAGTTTCATTCAACTGTTAACAACCAGAACTACAGGGGCATGTCTTGCAAATAAACCAGAGAAACACGTGACGAAGCACGTGTCATACAACGCACAGGGGCATAAATGCAAGGAAAATAAAGTGCAGGGTCCACAGTGTAAATTTCACAAAAAGTAAACAACTATGCTACGTATTTACAGGACTAAAGACTAATTGCATAAAGGAGAGGGGCCTAAGTGTAAATACCCCTTATTAAATGTCGGAGGTCGGATGTGCGCCACGTATCGGATCCAACGGGTGAGAATGGTAGCGCTGCAACCCTGAGAACGTTCGGCCTGATCGAGCGGGCGAGGGTGCTCCACGTGGAGATCGGACAGTCCTGGTGCTCTGGAGCTTATTCCCTCGAGTATCCAACGGATGTGATCGACCCTCCAAGAATCTGACGGTGGCTGCAGCTCCACGAACAGACGGTCGCGATGTAATCTGGAGCAGGAGGGCTGATCGAACGGTGTCTGGAGGTCGTGGAAGAATTGATGGCCGGCGACCTTCGCCGGCCTGCTGTGCGCGCTCCCGGCCTCCGCGCGGGCCTCTGAAGATCGGAGAAGAAGCTCTGTGGGCTCCCGCGTCGACTAGTGGCCCTCGTTGGCTCGACGGAGCTCCGGGGAGCCCAGGCGAGGTCGGCGGAGACCAAGCTGCTGGTCCAGACGGTCCAAGCCCTCAGATGGACTCGGATGACCCTGCAAAACACTCCAGCAGACTCGCGGGTCGAGGTCAAAGTGCCTCGACCCAGTTAGGCGGGGTGATCGTGAACGGTGAGGCGTGGTGGTTGAGCTCCGGCGAAGTGGGGACGGTGGAGCTCGAATCCCAGCTCCTGTGCGAGCTGGGTTGAATGGAAGGATGGAGAAGGTGCGCGGGAAGGAGGTGAGGGCTATGGAGATGCCTGATGATCGAATGGAGGTCGGTCGTGGACGGAATCGGAAAAATACGGCGGAGCGGCGATTTGGGCGTAATCGAAAATCAGCGAAAAAGAAAGGTCTAAGTGATTACCTGGGTGGACGAAGAGATTGGGGAGGAACTAAGGAAGCTCCTGGTCTTCGCCTCGAGGAGCGTCTCCCTCCGAGGCTCGGTGCTCCTGCTGGTGGCGGAGCAGCGGCGGCGAAGCTCGCCGGATCGATGGTCTCTCTTCCTCTCCTCGCTTCGACAGAACCGGACGCGAGCTGTCACTCTCGCGCACTCACTGGAGCTCACAGGGGAAGGATTCGAATGGCCAACGATAGGGAAATAGGGTGGCGGAGCTCGGCTTTATACGTGGGGGTGATCCGGAAAGAATCGCGCGGGTAGGGAAATCAGAAGCGCGGATCTCGATGCGGTGGCTCCGGCGAGGGTCTCGGGTGTATCGCGAAGAAGTCGGACCCGGGGTTTGGTGAAATGGGTGTCGGATCAAGCGGGTAGAAAAGGGAGAAATCGGGTCCATCACCCAGATCCGCGGGGAAGAGGGTCCGCGGGGGAAGTTGATCGGGGTCAACAAACCCCCGTGGACCAATCAGGAGCCGTCAAACACAAAATTCTTATTTATTTAATTTAGGCTAGAAAATGATCGAATTAATAAAAACTTAAAACATGAAATATTTTTATTTTATTTTTTTCTAATTTTTTGTGATTTTTAATTAATTTTTAGAAATAAAAATAAGGTATATACATAGTATGTAATATATAGGTATATGTACACTATATAGGGTTTTTAATTTTTGATTTTTTAATTATTATTTTTGTGCAATTTTATCCCTATTTTACATTTTATTTATTTTCATTATAAAATATATTTTATTTTTATTATTTATATACATAGGTAAAATAAATACATATATACATTTATTTACATGGTTTATGTACAATATATTTTTGTGTTTTTAATTTTGTTATTTTTATTTGGTTTTTGTTTTGATTGTTTTATTTTATTTATTTACACTATATAATATAGAATATTTACAAAAGATTATAAAAATTAATTTTATTTATTTATAAGGCTAAATAAATATGTAGGTGAGTCTATGTACATGATGAAAGTGGTGTTTTTTTGTTCTTTTTGATTTTTACCCTTTTTCTTTTGTTTTTATACTTATAAATATGTACAAGTATTGACAAGCATATTTTGGGCTATTTTTGTGAGGAAAAATATTTTTATTTATTTACATAAATATTTACACATGAGCCCCTATCTCCCTCTACTTTGGCTTTTATGCGGTCAGGCCCATGCTGAGCCCTCCCTTGGGTTAGGTTTCTCAATATTTATTCTAAATATTTCCCTCTTTTTCTTTTTAATCTTTGTTCTTTTATTTTTGCACAAAAACCTGCTAATTATAGGTTTTTACACAATGAATGCTTTTGGTAATTATTTGTATTTACACATATCTACATGCATTTGCAAAGGTTTTTGTAGCTAAAATATAAGAATAAAGAGTGATGAATGGGTATTCGTCAATGGGGAAGACCCATAAAGGTGTAAATGGATCTTCAAGAGAAAGGGAATCTGATGATAAGGTAGAGACCTTCAAAGCTCGGTTCGTAGCCATGAGCTAGACACTGGAAGAGAAGACATTGCTTACGATGAGACTTGCTCTTCAGTAACCATGCTTAAATGCATCGGATTATTGCTAACTATAGCTACACAACTTGGCTTTGACATCTTCCAGATGGAAGTCAAGATTGCATTCCTCTATGAATGCCTCTCTGATGATATTCACGTGAAGTATCCCCAGAGCTTCATGATTGGGGAAAGTAAGATGTGGAAGCTAAAGAAATCCATCCATGGACTCAAAAAGCTTCTTGTTAGAACATAAGATTTGATGAAATTATAAATGTTATGATTTCATATAGAATCTTGATGAACCATATGAAGCTTAGTGGGAGTGCCTTTGTATTCATCGTGCTAAATGTAGATAATATCCTAATCATTTAGAATGATATAAGGATGATGATAAGTATTTTATGATCTGGCTATTTCATACCTTGAGATATGATCTCAAGTATACCTCTTGGATCTTAGTTCTGAAGTTGTTCAGAAGCAAAGAGAAGAGAGAGAATTGTGATTGTCACATTATTGGTACATCCTGGATATATTCTATCCAAGGAAGGCTTCCTTCTCGTAAGATTTGGCACTAACTGAAGGGATAGCATATCAAGTGTTGATGGTGTTGAAACTGCTTGCCTTTGTGCATCGGTTGCTAGAAGCCTCGTATGTGCTAGATGTGTACGGAAGGTCAGATGTCTACCATGCAGTGGGAGTAGTAAACTGTTACTAATCCTACCATAGAAATAAAATACTTCATTGCAGTAATAACAAATATCTTCAAAGATGACAAGACTTAGAGATAATGATCTCAAAGTCTCATCATCAAGAACCTAAGACTTTATAGATAGTGATCGAAAAAGTCTTAACGGTAGATGCCTTGGGAGATAGAGATCTCCAGGAATAAAGATATTCTGATAAGAATTATGGAAATACTGGTTATAATAATTACTGGGCAATAGTGTCAAGGACACTATAATTGCTTTATCAAGATTGAGTATTGGTTGCATGAGATGCAATATTCGCATTGGATGCGAGCACTGTAACCTAGGGATATGCAAGTGCCGTAAAAGGACTTGGCATAGTCTTTTGAGAACAGAGTGTCTGATCAGCTTACCTAGCTATTTTCTAAATATCCTATGATTGTCACATGAGTGTGGGTTCAAATGATTAGCACATTAATGGCTCTTTGGGTTAGTGGGAGATTGTTGGACATGCAAGCCCACGGCAAGCCATTATGCAATAAATGTTATTGCAAATATCATTCCCTGATCTGAAATGAAGAATAACTAATTTGCATAATAGGTCCCTTAGTACAATTAGGGTTATGTACCATGGCTATCTTAATGATCATACAACTGTTGATTCAATTATTGAATCATAAAGGCGGGTACTTGGATGAATATCCAAAGAGTTAGATTGAGGAATCATCAAGCACCGTCAAATGATTGTTAAGATGTGATCTCCAACCTGAGTAGGAGATGGCAATCCTTTCTCACATAGGCTGATATCTGACCGACCTCTTGATGCAGGTCCTCTACATAGGAATAGAGATTCGGAGGTGTCAGATTAGTTAGGTCAAAGAGTTGACTTAACAAGATCGAGATAACCAAAGTCCTATGTCGTATGCTGTCACGATGTAGGTGCGCATCCTCTGATCGGAGACAGATGTGTTACTATATGTCTGAGTATGTACTTTTGGTAGACCAATAGGTTGATGACCTAACCAAGGTCTATACATCAGCGCGTTGGTGTGCATATAAGGGCATATGAGTAATACGATCTCTCAAAGGGATCATACAGGTTCACTACTGAACCGGAAGAAATGACCTCACTCATGAGATATTAGGAAGAGTCAAATTCCATGCACGGTCGTCTCGTTTTGGAAGCTTGACTGAATTTGTAGGTTTGATATATACTTTTAGAAAGTATATGATCAAGACCTAGGTATGATATATGCTTTTGGAAAGTATATGATCGATACCAAATCCCAATGATCAAATGAGAAACTTACTGATAAAACCCTGAAGTAGACAGTATAAAGTTGATCTAATACTTCGGATTTATTCTGGGTCTTCCAGTATGCAGGATATACATGTGCTGGGAATACCTGAGGGTGATGTGATCATAAACGATTGTATAACCATGATGCTTCCATTCCTAGGGAGTGATGAAACAGGTCTAGATTTTAGTGACTCCTCTCAGTAGAGAAGTAATTTGATCTTGGCCCAAATGTTAAACATTGATCTGAATGTGATTCAGATGCAATGAGAAAATTAGATTTGCGGTCTTGATTTAATCAAGCATCTATGGGAGGCCCGAGATCTGGATTTGAGATGTGATCTCAATATCCAAGTCACTATACGTGGAACAATACAATCGCCATGTCCTTATCTCCAAGTATCCACGAAGAAAGCGCATTATCCTTGAAAGAGTTCATGTATAATTTCATTATTGATATAAGTATCCAAGCATCGAGAAAATTGATAATTAAGTGTGATTTTATTATCATGGATAATATGAATTTGATTCATATTATAAGGAGAGATATCTAAGATAATTAAATGTGATTTAATTATTAAAGATATGAATAATGTGAATGTGATTCATGTTATTTGGGCACATGAGAAAAGAGATCCAAGATGATTAAATGTGATTTAATTATCATGGATATGAATAATGTGGATAGCACTATCCATATTAATCATATATATTATAAATGTGATTTATAATATATTAGAGAGAGCATATTGTGTTTTATATTTGTTGATTAATTGTTAATGTGAATGGGATTCACATTGAACGATTAATTGAAAATATAATTACATTTAGCTTTTGGGTTGTGAATGAGATTCACATAACTTCAATGGCATGATTGATATTTTCCATAAAATAATTTGGAATTATTTTTTTGTGAAAATATTGTCAACAAGAAATGATGATATATATCATGAGATACTGAGATCTCTTGATAATTTGAAGAGATAGACCAAGTCCACCAAAGAGGAGTGGATGGCTACAACACTCCATGAGGAGAAGAGTAGTCGTCCCCTCTTATGGGGAGGTTGGCTTATTCTCTTCATTATTTTTTCTCATATCAAAGATGATTTAATTTTGAATTAATTTTGTTGATTTATCAATGGAAATTAATATGAATTAAATCATTAGTTGTTGTGTTTTTACAACAATATCTTGGCCATTGAAAGAAACACAAATCAATCTCAACCATTGATTGTGTGTTGTCTATGGATTTAGATCCATGGACTCCCAAAACCCTATATAAGAAGAGGCATGCCTTGCTCTTCTACTTGCACCGACTCGACGAGTCTCTCTCTCTCTCTCTCTTATTTTCTCTACACGCCAAGTCTCTATCTCTCTCTTATAATGGCCGTCCACCATGGAGCCATTGTGAGAGACGTCATTGACGCAGTCATGGATCTGCGATTCATCACTTTAAAAGTTGAAAATAGAGATTTGTTCCCGAGTAATTAGCTGCATATTTCCACTTATATTGCGTAATTAGCATTCATGCATGCATTGATAACATTTGCATTTTAGCATTCATATTTGCATAAAATAAGAAGCCAATTTCAATTGTAAATATTGACCTGTATATTAGATAAAATAGCTTATTTATATATATTTTAGACTGACTCCGAATCTAATAAAACCAATCTATTGTGTATATATGACTAACACTAATTAAAGAAAAATATCAAAAACATACTAACTTGTAAAATTGACCAATAAACCCTCAATCCAAATTTGAAACTAGAACCTTAGAATGCACATATCTCTCTCATACGACCTCCGAATTAGGTCTATTCACTTTTAAAGTAATATACATTTAAAGGCCTTCGAAACAAGACCAATTTCATTAAAATCGGAGCTCGTATGCAAAACTTGGATTTCGGCCCCTTTTGTATATTGTACATATTGACCGTTTTACCCCTGTATTTTATCCTTTTATTTTCTTCATTATTAAAAATCCAAAAAAAATAGATTAAGTTGTAAATATTTCTCTCATATTTTTTATAAATTTATTTTAATTTTTCTCTTATTTAAAAATGACAAAAAATGCAAAAGACAAAAATGTGGTATTTTATACATATAAGTACCACCCAAAAATACATTTTGTACAGATGATTTCCTTTGATTTTCGGTCCTTCATGAAAGTTGTAGATCTCGTCGAGACGAGCAACTTTCGTGTTTGATCACTTTTTAATCTAACCTCTTTTATTTTTTTATTTTCCTTTGCATTTAGTTGTGGATTTTTCTCGAAGCGACACGTGGCAACTCCTGGAGCCGCCATTTGTCGCCTCCTCATTCACTCACTTATGCCATCTCCCTCCTTCATCCTGGGCCGTTGGATGAGAGGGTCATCCATCAACGCCCATCCTCTTTTCTACCCATTCCTCCCGTACTCTCCCTTGACTTAAGGGAGAAGCCAACATTCTTCTCCATCGACGACCACTCCACACCACACCCCCTCTACCTTCTCCATCTCTCTCCAACCTCCTCCTCCTCCTCTTTATAATCCCATCCACTCTTCCATTCATCCCCATCCGCCATTCAAGAGGAGAGAGGTCCAGCTCTGAGATCTTGTAGGTGACAGCTCCAAGAGTTCCCATCGAGCGACAATGATCCGTCTCGCAGGCGAGATCCGGTGGTCTCATCACCATCGTAGCCACCTAACTGGAGCTACTAAACTCAGCCTAGCCACGGTTTCGAGCGACGACCACGGCCGAGCCTTGCCTCAGCCATTCCCAGGCACCCACACATTCCACCACCAGGTAACGTTCCATCTTCATCCTTTGTTCTTCTTCTTCTTCTTCACCTATCCATCTCTCTTCGATTTCATCATCTTCGGTCTATCAATTCGCAAAACCGATCACACTTAAACGGATAAATCATACGTTGCAAACGCAATGGTGATTTTTATTTATTTTTCCGAAGAGTTTTCATCAATCGATTCATCAATTATTCGCGTCCGCTAAACAAATGCATGAGTAACAGGGGAGGGGGTGAAACTCCCCTGTTTCTTCTCCCTATCACTACCGCCCTCCGCGCGCACAGGTCTCCAGAAGCTCCACCAGGCCGCCAGCGACCACGCCGCCCCGCGCTATAGCCACCGCCGGCCGCGCGCCTCCTCCGTCCAAGCTCTGTCGCCGCCCTCCGCCTCCAACGCCGTCCCCACTACAGCACCCCCACGCCGCCGCGGTCGCCGCCCCCCGCGCGTGCATGAAGCTCCTCCAAATCCCCTGTTTGGGGAAGCAAAGCAGAGCTATCGGATAATAAGACAAGATTGGGTATTTGCAAAGGGGACACTTGCACCCCTTTGCAAGTTTTTAAAAAAATTTCAAGTTTCTAGTAATTGCGTGTAAGTCCCTGTTCTTCATTTGAGCTCATATTTCTTTTTCTGCATTGCATTCATACCCTTGCATTTGCACGTTTATTTAGTCGTCATTTTGTCATCCATTTTTAATTTCGAAAATTGCATACTGTAGCATAACTCTTGTTCTACCATTTTAGCATTTATTTGTATTTTCTTGATTCGCAGAATATTTATGGAATTTAATTTGGTAAAAAAATGCAATATTTTGCTCATTTTGATTGATTAATTGTTTGCGCATTATCTGCTTATCAAAAAATCTCTGAAAAATCATATTGGTAGATATAAGTCTATGCTGCATCATATCTGAAAATCACACCATTTACACGTATAGTTTGTCTTAGAAAAATCATTTAGTGAAAACTTAATCGATTTTCAATTAATCAACCGTGAAGGGTTTTAACGAAATTTAAGTTGATTTGGATAGCTCTTAATTAGACCTATTTGAATTAATTTTTTTTCCGAGAAATAGCATCGTTTGTTAATTATTAAAATTGGTTTAGTCATTTTCACTAAAGTCAGCATTTTTTATTATCCGTGCATCTAAAAATTACAAAAAAAATTAGTGAGGCTTAATTTCATCATATTTCATTATCTGGCCAAGTTTCATAATTTTTTGAATTAATTTGACCATCTTTCTGCGTTAACTTGTAATTTGGCCTGATTTTGCATGTGTCTTGCATAAAATATACGGAAAACCAAAAATATCTCCTCTGAAAATCATACCTTGGAAATTTGCTTCGAATCTACCAAAGGAGACAGCTGCCTCCTTGAGTTCGACCTTGAACTTCCAACCAAATAAAAAATTTGCCGCTCGAAATTAATTTGACTATAATTGAAAGTGGTTTTTGATCTGCCCTCATTATATGACTACAACGAATATTCTTAATTAATTTGAATATTAATTTGCACGAATTAATAAGGGTAGTGGGAGCTGTTATCAAAATGGCGCCGTTTCCAGGGAGGCACGGCTTAGGTTAATTTGTAGTGAGATTCTGAGTGTTTGATTTTCTATCCCCAGGTAGTCTGACCCCCGGTTTTCTTGTGAATATTTCTCTGTCTTTTAATTCTTGTATTTTTGACCTCAACTTGTTTTTGTGCGAGGAACGCGAGTAGTAGAAGGCACTTCGAAGAACCTGCTCTTTAATTTGCTTGAGTGATTTGAGAGAACTTGTATTTTTATTTTCTGCATTTACAGCGGTTCCTGTTTGGGTTCTCGCGTGTGTAAACATAATGGAACCGTGTCCCCGTGTGCTGTGTGGTTTGAATTGTAAATTAGGCTTGCACTAGCGGCTTCTCGAGCCACTCTAGGGTTTGCTTGTGCTCGTAATTTTTAGGACCACACAACCACTTAAAAGACGCACTTAGACCGTAGATCTAGTCAAATCAACATGTGCTTCACTCGCTAATAGAACTGCTTGTCTAGGAGCGGATTTTGTCGCTTGCATCTGCCTGTAGTGTAAAGATTTCAATTCTGTTTTGCATCATGCATAAAAGCGAAGGGATCACTGTAAGTCTTCTTAACTCAGCATACACATCATTATTTTTCGTGCATCGGCTTTTCTTGATTTCCCCCTCTGTTTTTCAAACTTAAATTAAACAGAATTGGGACTGGATGACAGGCGTGCTGTGTGGTTGGACTAACAAGTGAGAACTTAACTTAAAACCGGGACTGCTAACATTATTGACCAAAAAATCAATAAAATTGGAAAAACTGTTTGAGGGAGACTAATCCCCGACCTTGTTTTCAGGCTGAGTGAAGGTACTTGAGTGTGTGTGAACACCTTAAGGCAGAGCCCAAATCCCCGCCTTCCATATCACGGGCCAACTGATCCTAGCAAATATCACGAGATGAATATTTTTAGATTCACTGACTAGTACCAAGTAGCCTCCGCCTGTTCGCGGGTAGTCATGGGTGAACCAGCGGTACTTTGCGACAAGTTGCTAGTAACCCTTCGGGGCGAAGTTCCAGCCTTGTCAGCCTTCGCCTACTTGCAGGTAGATAGGGGCATGGTCTTTGAGTCCATCAACTTGGGATAGGAGCGAAGAAAGGAAGGGCCGGCGGTATCTTAGGCGACATGTTAAACAGGGAAGACGCATCCAGCTTTGAGTGGACTTCCCTATAGGCCGCGTAAATCCTTGCTATCTTGCTTGAAAAATCACACTTAAAATTAACAAGATTAATTGGACTCGGTTTCGAGTCCTTCATTGTGTTGAGTGTGAACTCAGGGTTTGCTCTTGCGTTTGTCTTCGTGTCTGTCCGTGTGTGTTATCCTATGTAATTACATATTTTCTACCTCGTTCTACTTACATCCTTTCATCTTCAAGATGTCGGGATATTGGTCCCTATACCCTGAGACCTCTGGTCATTCCTCATCAACCATATACTGATCATCTTCACCTTCTCATTCTTCCATGTATCCTCCGCCACCCACGGGAGACCCTTACCCATGGTCGGCTCAACCTCAACCCGATTATGAAGTCAGAACTCCGACTGGCTTTTCCACTTCTTCGCATTTCTCACCTACTCCATATTCTAACACTCCGGATCCACTTCCACCTTCGGCTGACTGTCCTTACTCTCGTGAGCTTGCAGGAATCAAAGAATCGAATGATGAGCAAGCCACTGCCGAGACAGATGATTGGCAAAATTATATGCCCCCACCTACTTCATTCTCACCTCAAGTAGGGATCATACAACAATTTACATATACACATCCCGACTTGACCTTGGGGCACAACATGGTCGATCGAACATACCAAATGGAGATGTCTGCATATGCTGATTTCCCAGACTTGATTGACTTTAGTGATCAAGAATCCATTAACCAGCCTTTATTCGGAGAGCCTATACATTCACAAGATTGGACTCATGACCTAGACTTATCAGTCCCTATTTCATTGACTCCATCATATGAGGCTCCGACCAATATTTGCCATTTGGATAGTCCATACTCAACCCAGCATTACATGCTAGAGTCTAGGTATGTTGAGTATGAGATCCCAATATCTCAACAGTATCCTCCAACTGATCAGAACTCTCCCATGATTTATCATGAGAATTTTTTGGAGGATGACATCTCTAGACTTATTAAGAAAAATGAATCATTTGGCAACGAGTTGAGAGATGTCATGAATATATTGCACTCAATTTCTGCCATCCTGGGTATGAAAGTGGAGAAGGAAGTAAGTAGATTTGATGTTGAAGACCGAGCGAGCATCATAGAACCCACACCGTTTGTACAGCTGGAGTCCATTCTATCTCCCTCTTCTACTAACCACTTATCCTCCAATCCAGAGTCTGATCGTTCATCAATCAAAAACACCAAAAAAATTGAAAAACCAAAAACCCACATAAAAATTGAAAATGAAAAAGACAAAAAATTTGGATGCTGACATAAAAGAATCACTTGATGAAGAATTGATTTTTAATCTTCCCTTAATAAAGGCCATAGATCACTTCCCCGACCTCAAAAGATTTGTAAAGAGTAAATTGATGCCCAAGAGGTCGGGTACTAAGAGAACAAGGATTGAAAGACACATAGTGTCTATGGCCACCTCCTTGGTGATGGGGAAAAAGATCAAGAGCCGCAGAATGAAGCGGTTGCCTAGGGTTGAATGTGAAATCAAAGACACCATCTTTACCCATGCAAGAATCGATGATGACTCTTCGATAAATATCCTCCCGACCTCTGTGTTTGACAAGCTCAAACTCAGGCCAATCAGGAAGTCGAGAGAGACCGTTCAGCTGGCTGATCGATCCATTAAACAGTCTAGGCGAAATATTTCAGTCATCATTACCTTCCAAGGTGCTCTACTCCAGGTGGACTTCACGATCATTGACATCGAGTACCGAGGAGAGTTTACCCAGTCTCCGATTATTCTCGAGAAGCCGTTCTTAGCCTCAGCTAAGGCAACTATAGATTGCGAGACTCGGGAGATCCGATTTTTCAGCATTGGGAGCACTCCGACCTCACCCATTCTTTGATACACTTTACTCTAAGGTGACCCACACATCCGCTGACAGTCGTGACCATCGAGAGGTAGATGAGTCCCACCTCTGTACTACACCTGAGAAACTGACTATCCGGACGACCGTTGGTTCTAAGACTCCTCATACCTCCACTTCATCAACTACTTGCACCACCATCGTGACAGCTTCTAAGGAGAACTCAGGACCAGAAGCTATCATTAAGTCGGACACGACCTTTGTTGATTGCCTTAAACATTTTGATGATCTGACATAAGAGCCCAATAATGCCAAGCCAACTGAGACCACTAGCACCTTCCCGAGACATGTGCTGACCCTTCAAGAATATTATAATCTATATGGTGACTCGTCTGATGAGGAACCCATGGTCAGCACCACACCATGTCCCGGACCTTCAAAGGAGACAACCAAGACTAAATTGACTCCATATAAAAACACGGTTGCTCCCTCTTGTAGTCGGCTATCTAGTGAGAGGAAGTCGAGAATTGATTCCTCGAGGTGTTCCTCGAACCTCTCAAGGCACGTCGCTCTCATCTCCCTCTCAATGATTCAGGTTCTAGAAAATCGACTAAGAAAGTTTCCTTCAACACACCGGGGAAGGAATTTTCGGAGGAATCCTCATCTGGTCCGGATAAGGTGATTTATATGAGTGAGCTCAGTTCGGTTGTTCTTAAGCCGTATCTAAGCGAGCAGCCGTGTGTCGACCCTCGTTGGACGATCCCTACACCTCACTATTATTCATCCGAGGATGATTCCGACAGCGACACATATGTATATTATCCACCTCCTCGCATCTGCAAGAAGGTTCGTCACAAACCTTCTTAATCCCGGTATATTCTCACTCTTTCTTTTATATACTTTCTCTCCCTCCCTTCCCAGTGATTCGAATCACTCGTCCCATCTCCATATCGTTTCATTTTATGACTATACTTAGGATAACCAGATCCTAAGTATAGGGGGGAGAGTGACCCGCATCTATTCACTGTACATCCTTCAGATCATATCGGTTCTCATACTCACTCCTGACCTATACTTAGGCTGACCAGAGCCTAAGTATAGGGGAACCGATGCCTGCCATGTATATACTCATCCATTTTCCCTCTTTCCCTTGTCCACCGTATTTTTGATTTTCTTCTACACTTAGGCTGCCAGAGCCTAAGTATAAGGGGGCAGAGCGACTTCTATACTTGTTGTGATTTTAGCTCTCCTACGCTTAGTACGAGCTATGTATTTTTCATCGCTTTTCGTGCCCTGAGGACATAGCACACGCTAAGTATAGGGGGGCGTGTATATATTACATATATACTTTACCCATAGCTCGTACTTTCACGTATTTTCGCTTATTATTGTATATATTATGCAATAATTACGGGGTGGGTAAAAATTGAAAAAAAATTGTACTATATGTATAATACTTGTATAAAAAGTTGTAAAATTCTTATAAAAGATACTTTGTAAAATTTATTTTAAAATAGGATGTATACCAAAAAAACTTGTATACTATGTATATTATTACAAACTAAAAATTTTTGTAAAAATTGTTGTATACCAGAAAATAAAACAAAAATGTTGAAAATAAAGGCTTCTTATTTACTTTTGCATCCTTGCAAAAAAAAGTCTTGCATTTCATTCATAGCATGTCAGCTGCACCTCTCATCTGCATATCTTGCATATGCAAGGTGAAAAAGTAGTGGGTTCTGAACCGAGTTATGAGTGGATATTGAAGATGGACTTGATTTGACCTTAATCCACCTAATTTCAGAGGAACCTTATAGGAACTGGAGTTAAGATTTTTCAGGTCAAGTGACTTAATTCTTTGAGTATGCAAGTCTATGTTCACATGTCATCTTGATTAGTCTAAGTAGAATATCTCGTGCACACGCATGATTCTTTTAGACAGTGACCTAACTTGGACAAGCACAATGCACGTAGCTCTTCATTGATGAGGTGGTGAGGAAGTAGAATTCTTTAGCTTGGAGTAGCACACGGGTGGAAAACATCTGTCCTCCTCTAGGGAGGGTAGTGCATCTCAACCTAGTCTGGTGGTGTTGAAGTCTGAGGACAGGACGCTGTGGGTTGCAATAATGCTTCAAAAGAGGGATAGTCTACTGGCTCAAGAGGAAAAACTCCTGATGTACATGCTGCACCTTGTATATAACTTCCAAAATAAAAGAAAAAAAAGAAAAGAAAAAAATTGCAAGAACTCCAAAAAAACAGTCAGGCCACATGCCACAAAAAAATATTACCTGTTGATAACGCTCCCCCGCACCCTTAGTTAATTCAGGCAAGTTAATGTCCAAATTAATTAGATGTCGTTCGTTGCAGTCGGATACGAGAGGGCTAATCAAAAACCACTTTTAATTTAATTAAGTCAATTTCGAGTGGCATTTTTTTTTACTTGGTGAAGTCCAAGGTCGAACTCAGGGAGGCATCTGTCTCCTTAGGTGAATTTTTAGCAAAGCTCTAGTGTTTGATTTGTATGCATGCATGAATGCTATTTATGCAATATAAAGGGAAATATGCCTCTATTTACTCGGGAACAAGGCTCTATTTTTAACTTTTAGAGTGATGAATCACATATTCATCACCTGTCGGAGTATGTATATTAGCAAGAAGTCTGCAGCTGGATGACTTGGCTACACTGGTCAGGCATCCCGGGATAGGTAGCTACACTGGCTACCATCCATTCTTTTCTTCACCGCCTCCTCTTGAGTTGGTCGTACTTGAACTTAGAAGGGAATACCCCGCTCCTCGAGGAAAGAGTTACTGGACCGGGTTATTTGAGTTACCTTGTTAGAGGAGGCTGGTTCTGAGCCATTTCTGATGTGGAGAGCTATTTTACACTTACACAGTACAAGTAAGAATCATAGTCATCAGAAATTTGCGTTTGAGGATTTGTTCTGATCTGACTGTTGAGGCGTCTTGAATAGAAGACTTGTGGAACTTGAAGTCTGTTAGGTCTTAAGTTCAGATCCCAATAAGGTTCCGCCACACAATTAATCCAAAGGTCGAGTCAAGCTCCATTTTCACCTTTTGTTCATGACCTTGGTATGGAACCCAAAAACATTTCACTCTTGCATTTCATTTCAGTTGCTTGAGGACGAGCAAGGTTTAAGTATAGGGGGTTGATGAATCAGTGATTCATCACTCTAAAAGATGAAAATAGAGCTTTGTTCCCGAGTAATTAGATGCATATTTCTACTTATATTGTATAATTAACAGTCATGCATGCATTGATAACATTTGCATTTTAGCATTCATATTTGCATTAAATAAGAAGCCAATTTCACTTGTAAATATTCACCTGTATATTAGATAAAGTACCTTATTTGTATATATTTTATACTAACTCCGAATCTAATAAAACCAACTCTATTGTGTATATATGACTAACACTAATTAAAGAAAAATATCAAAAAATACTAACTTGTAAAATTACCTAATAAAACCCCAACTCAAGTTTTAAAACAAACCTTAAAATGTGCATATCTCTCTCATACAGCCTCCGAATTAGGTCTACTCACTTTTAAAGTAATATACATTCAAAGACCTTCGAAACAAGATCAATTTCATTAAAATCGGAGCTCGTATGCAAAACTTGAGTTTTGGGCCCCTTTTGTATATTGTACATATTGACCGTTTTGCCCCTGTATTTTACCATTTCATTTTCTTAATTATTGAAAATCCAAAAAACTAGATTAAGTTGTAAATATTCTTCTCATATTTTCTCTATTTTTATTTTGATTTTTCTCTTATTGAAAAATGACAAAAAATTGCAAAAGATAAAATGCGGTATTTTATATCTATAAGGTACCGCCCAAAAATACATTTTTGTACATACGATTTCCTTTGTTTTTTGGCCCTTCACGAAAGTTGTAGATCTCGTCGAGACGAGCAACTTTCATGTAGATCACTTTTTAATCTAACCTCTTTTATTATTTCTTTTTTATTTTCTTTTGCATTTAGTTGTGGATTTTTCTCGAAGCGACATGTGGCAACTCCGGAAGCCGCCACGTGTCAACCCCATGGTTTTTGCTACTAATTCAATAAATGCCACATGGCCGCATCCGAGCGCGCCAAGTAGCACCATCTCATCCTCCATCTACCCATTCTCCCCTACTCTCTCTTAACTTAAGGGAGAAGCCATCGACACCTCCAATCCATACCCCATCTCCTCCACCTTCTCCATCTCTTCTCCAACCGCTTCCTCCTCCTCTTTATATCCTCTCCATCTCCCACATTCATCCTCATCCGCCACTCAAGAGGAGAGAGGTCCATCTCAGAGATCTTGTAGGTGACAGCTCCAAGAGTTCCCATCGAGCGACAACGACCCGTCTCGCAGGCGAGATCTGGTGATCTCATCACCATCGTAGCCACCTAACCGGAGCTACTAAGCTCAGCCTAGCCGCGGCTTCGAGCGACGACCATGGCCGATCCTTGCCTCAGCCATTCCCAGTCACCCACACATTCCACCTCCAAGTAACGTTCCATCTTCATCCTTTCTTCTTCTTCTTCTTCACCTATCCCTCTCTCTTCGATTTCATCATCTTCTGTCCATCAATTCGCAAAACCAATCACACTTCAACGGATAAATCACACGTTGCGAACGCAACGGTGATTTTTATTTATTTTTCCGAAGAGTTTTCATCAATCGATTCATCGTTTATTCGCACCCGTTAAACAAATGCATGAGTAACAGGGGAGGGGGTGAAACTCCCCTGTTTCTTCTCCCCATCACAACCGCCCTCCGCGCGCACAGGTCTCCAGAAGCTCCACCAGGCCGCCAGCGACCGCGCCGCCCTGCTCTACAGCCACCGCCGGTCGCGCGCCTCCTCCGTCCAAGCTCTGTCGCCGCCCTCCGCCTCCAACGCCGTCCCCACTACAGCACCCCCACGCCGCCGTGGCCGCCGCCCCCTGCGCGTGCATGAAGCTCCTCCAAATCCCCTGTTTGGGGAAGCAAAGCAGAGGAAGTTCTATCGGATAATAAGACAAGATTGGGTATTTGCAAAGGGGACACTTGCATCCCTTTGCAAGTTTTTTTAAAAATTCAAGTTTTGGTAATTGCATGTAAGTCCCTATTCTTCATTTGAGCTCATATTTCTTTTTTTGTATTGCATTCATACCCCTGCATTTGCACGTTTATTTAGTCGTCATTTTGTCATCCATTTTTAATTCCGAAAATTGCATACTGTAGCATAACTCTTGTTCTGCCATTTTAGCATTTATTTGTATTTTTCTAATTCACAGAATATTTATGGAATTTAATTTGGTAAAAAATACAATATTTTGCCCATTTTGATTGATTAATTGTTTGCGCATTATCTGCTTATCGAAAAATCTCTGAAAAATCATCATTGGTAGATATAAGTCTATGCTGCAACATATAAGAAAATCACATCATTTACACGTATAGTTGTCTTAGAAAAATCATTTAGAGAAAACTTTAATCGATTTGTATTTAATCAATCGTGAAGTGTTTTAAAAAAATTTAAGTTGATTTGAATAGCTCTTAATTAGACCTATTTGGATTAATTTTGTTTCTGAGAAATAGCATTATTTGTTAATTATTAAAATTGGTTTAGTCATTTTCACTAAAGTCTGCATTTTTTATTATATTTTGTTCCGTGCTTCCAAAAATTACAAAAAAATTCGTGGAGCTTAATTTCATCACATTTCATTATATGGCCAAGTTTCATAATTTTTTGAATTAATTTGACCATCTTTTTGTGTTGAATTGTAATTTGACCTGATTTTGCATGTGTCTTACATAAAATATACGAAAAAAAACCAAAAATATCTCCTCTGAAAATCATACCTTGGAAATTTGCTTCGAATCTACCTAAGGAGACAGCTGTCTCCCTGAGTTTGACCTTGGACTTCCAACCAAGTAAAAAAAAGTTGCCGCTCAAAATTAATTTGATTATAATTGAAAGTGGTTTTTGGCCTGCCCTCATTATCCGACTGCAACGAATATTCTTAATTAATTTGAACATTAATTTGCTTGAATTAACAAGGGTAGTGGGAGCCGTTATCACGCAGCATCGTTGTTATGCTGCCGGATCATCTACTCGTGGATCTCCATCTCATTCGGTGCGTCTCGCTCGTGAAGAAGATGTTAGATCTCGTGTGACGAGATCAGGAGATCCGCCGCTTGGATCATCAACATGGATTGCGAGGTGCACACGATTCATCCTGGTGCTCACAAGCGTCTCCTCCGTTGGATCGGACTTGAGACAGGAGGTCTCTTCTTTTAGAGACTCGATCGCAACCACGCTTCAAGAGGTAATCCCATTACTTGTTTGTGGTTTAGATGAAACGATCCGAGAAGTGTTCTTGAATCATGTGGCTTCATCAAATATTTTTTTTAAAATTTCGCTGCATCGAGTGACTAGTACTACTATTCGCTCCCGATCGCATTCGATGCGATCATCACGCTTCCGTGATGCGCTTGAGGATTTTTCCCGTATCCTTCATGCCTATCTTATCGGCTCGTGCTATCTAAGCCACTGGTCGAAGACATCAGCTGCTGCCACGTGCAGCCTGAGACCACACCCCACCTGAACCTAGCCTACGCACGTGCGATCTAGGAAAAGTGCATTGAAGCCCTCCAAGTTCTCTATATTTGTAGATAGGTCTGGGCGCACATGCAGCATGTGCGCTCCTAGACAAATTACATGGAGGCACTATAGATTGTGATAAATTATAGATATGCCCCTATATATAAAAGAAAATGCATTTGAGCCTAGTCGTTTTTTTGTAAATTGCAAATAGGTCCCTCTAGGGACCTATAAGTGATTATTTATCTTTATTTTTTATGCATTTCACTATATTTATGACCTTGCATTGTTTTTAACACATTTTTAGCAAATTAAATCCAAATCGCATGATTTCAGTCTCATTTTGAAGCTTGATTAATTCCCTTCTAAAGGCATAGGTAATTTCATATTTGACACTGAATTAAAAAAGCTATATTTTATGTGCTCCATATCTCGTACTTCTTATTTTTAAATGCTGTTAAATATCCTTGTTACTCATTTTAACTTTGAAATTGATCCTTATTCTATTGCTCAACAATTTGATATTTTTAGGGCATATTTGTACATCTTCTCTTGCATGCTTGCCTTCTGCATCTCATCATATAATGTGATCATTTCATCCGGTAATTGCATTTCTGGATCAAACAAAAAACAAAATACATGCACATAATGAGCTTGTCCTTGAATCAATCTATTTGCATACCATTTGCATATCACATTTGCAGGAAGACATAGGTTTGGAAAATAATAACTCGTTATAATTTTTGATAATGGACTAAGAGGCCCATGTCCATGTGTTCGACCTTGGTATACTTCCCACGTAAAATAACTTCCATATATTCGAAAGTGTGATTCTTGATCGACCGAATTTCGTCTCATATACTACAACCATCGATTATTAAAGAGGTGTTTTTCACGTTCATCACGCTTGTACCACTACCTTCTTTAATCACTAACATTAATGCCCCTCAGGTTAGTTGTCCTTCACTTCTTTTCTAAATGAATGTTGACTCATAGGCACATGTGTAATTGAAAAAAAAAGACAAGGACACAAGTGTAAAATTTTATCACCTTCTTGTTTGTCTTCTTCTTCCTCTTCTTCCTTCAATCCACCATCACCTCCTCCTCATGTCCTTTCCCATCCCGCAACTCCCTACTTTTCTGAGTCCCTTGTCAACGACCCCATACCACGAGCTCCCTACCCCGCAACCCCTTATTCCACAGAGCTTGTTTGGTTACCAAGTTACCCGGGGGTAACCTAGTTTACATCCTGCATCCCTGGGTTGAAATTCCATCACAAATCAATGTGACATCAAATCACGATCTTCATTCCAACCCTTCTAACCATCCAAACATCTAGTTTTCACAGTAGGTTACTCCAACCCAACCCAACCCAATTACCAAACATGCCCCTAGAGACACTTTGCTTCGAGCCCTATATCACCCCTTTGCGCCAAGTTAATGCCCTCACATGGAATGCCCTTTGCTCTCTCCTTCCCCCTCCTCCATATGCACAGGTTTGCCTTTAGTCCCCCTTCCTGTAACATCTCATGCTAGCAGCCCCCTCTGCCATGAGCTATTCACCTCCCAACCCATCCTCCATTCCCCCACAACCCAATCCGCCAACACCTCTCCCTTCCCCAACTCACAACCGAATGTAGCTGAGCAGAACGTTGGTGCTAATGAAGACCTTCGGGAAGGAGGTGAGAAAAGACACATGCATAAGGGGGAAGAAGAGGTCTCTAGGGAGACAATGCCTAGTGGAGGAGTAGAGGGCGAGGAGGGAAGAGAGCTCGGGCACGATAGCGGGGAGGAGGAGGAAGGGAAGGTGAAAGGGAGTTGGCATTGCGACGAAAGATGAAGGGGAAATGGAGTATGATGGTGTTTCAAACTTGTAAATGCATACATGTGATAAAGAACTTTCTTAACAAGACTTGATTTGTGTAAATAATGGTTTAATTCATATGATAGATAACCAAACTAAGGGGCATAATCTTTGCCAATGTAGAAAGGTAGGATGACAAGTGTTATTTAGAAAAAATGTAGGTATATCACTACAATTGTAGAATCTCAAAGGTGCACAAGTGCAAAATCTTTATGTAACATAATTTTATACTTGATTTCACCACATTTTATGTAATTATTATGGTATAATACATTTAGTATGCTATATCATGTATATAGAGTATTTCTAGTATTATCCTTATCCGATCTCCATTTTGCATCCATATAAATTTCTAAATATGATAACATAGTTTTCATATCCATTAATATCATATTAGCATATATATTATATTTGAAAAAATAATAATATATCGTAACACATATATGTATTTGACTGTTTGCATCCCGTAATATAAAGTATCGATCACACAGGATGCGAACAAACATTAGCATATCCATATTCAACTTGTCATTGTATCTATTTTACATGGATTTTGACATCCAATTGTGTCCGTTTTGAAATAATGAAGATACATTTGCAATTTTATATCCATAATTGTCTACAAAATTATATAAATTCTTTCATCATATTTGATCGTAACTAATGTTTTTTTAATATGTAAATCGCCGTGTGTATGTATATATATGTTAGTTAATCTATAAATGGTTTATATTATTGTTCATATCCAATTGATATCCATTTTATAAACAATCTGGAATCCGTTTGTTTTCTTTCCTAAAAGATCAATAATAATATTTTCCATTAATTTAGATTGATATGTAATCTTATCATTAATTTTTTTTTCAAAATATAAGAAAATATCATCACAAGGACTCGATACCGCCACGTGTAATAAGTTTAGCATATGCCCCGCCAATGCACAAATCTACGAGCGAGTTCAATTTCCCATTTAAGTAATAAAAAAATTAGCAATTAATAGAACATCACCAAATCTCTCAACCAAAGTGTTTTCGTCTGGTAGTACAGTGTGTCTACACTTTAAAAGATCTAGATTCAAATCCTAAAGGGAACACTCCGAACCCATGAAATTACCATGCCTACTATTATCAATTCCAACTATGCCTACACCACAACCATTGATAGATTGTATAAGATATATAATAAGTATGTTTCCATGTTTCACAAAATTACAAACTCCGTCTCGGACTAATCCTAACAATTGTAAAATCTTTTTTACAAACAAGTATGTAATCAATAATTAGTTATATCATTTTTGATATTATTTGAATGAGAACATAAATTTGACTTGAAGATGCATACATTCTCATCTAATCACATAGTCATGTACTCATTTCTAGTATATATAGTTTCATAATTGGCTATAATAAAACTTATACACAATAGTATTAGTTAGTTTAGGTAAAAGGGGCGGGAGAGTGAAAATAGAAAAAGAGAGGAATGCATATAAAGAGTGCGAAAAAAGCATAAGAGAGAAGAACCGAGTATAGAGGAGAACATGCCATAGATTTCTACACTCAATAGCAATGTTTTGAAAAGTGAAAACTATTAGTTAGTCGGCTCGATGTGAAAGTTCAAATTTTAATTAAACCGTCGGTTCAACCTATTATTTTTAATCCAGATTCAACTGAAATTTAACTGCATTTAATTTTTAATTTATTCAAAAATAATGTTGATTGTGGGAATTGAACTCAGAACTTAGGTAATCTATTTCAAACTAATAGCCAACTACTCCAATACAATTTTTTGCATGTAATAGGTTAGAAATAATTAAACTATTATTACTCTATATAGCATCTAATCCAAATAATATTTGATGGTGCACACGAAAAAATAATTTTAGATAGGCAGTAGGATATCTACACTATTTATGTATTCATTTCTATTTTATTTATATTCAAGTGCACATTATACATATTTCTTATTTTATTTCGATTTTTAGCCGATTCGATCACTTTTTTCTCACCTTTTCGGTTTTATCCAATTTTCAATAATGATGACGTCATCATCCTGTTGAACCGGTTTAATTACATGATTCAACATGATCCGACCATTTCAGTAAGATTTTCGATTCGGTGTCCAGTTCAGATTCAAAAACATTACTCAATAGTGTACTTTTTGATGGCTCAACATCAATTTCACGAAAATCATTTGTTAATTCTTACTTCGACATCAGATTTGACGTACAATTTGTCGTTTCAACAAACCACTTATCGAAGTATGCCTTTTTTTGGGAATAGTTTCTCTATCGTGCACTAATAGAAAAATAATATAGATAATATCTTCCATGTCCTACCGGCTAAAATATTACCTCAAAAGGGTTGCACGAGGGTTGGAGATTTTTGGTTGTCAAGTCTACCTGAAGTGAACTAGGTACTCATAATGTATCCATGTGTTATCCCCCCTTCGCTATCCCTATCATTGGGTCGGAATTACTTATATGGAACCTACATTTCTTTGTTATAATATTTCCAACGACTTCCAAATAAAAAATAAGGGTTTTCTTGTCTATTGTGCCATTCTTCACTTATATGATATTAGTTATGTCATTCCCCTTTTTTATAATATCAATTGTATGTGAATTTGGTTAGAAGTCAGGGACACAACTAATATTATAAAAAAGGAGGGTTATAACTGATATTGCATAAGTTTAAGGACACAAATGATAAAAACCCGAAAATCGCAATATAAAAAGGGAAAAATGAGGCTGCCCCTAGGGGCAACCAACATGGCTGCCCCCACTCCATTTTTCGCATTTTTTTTATTTTTTTGGAAAAATATCACCATGTATATTCATCCATATATCCCTCCTATATGTTATTCGAATTTCGTCAGAAACAGAGACTCCTATGGCCTCCATCCAGACGTCATTTTTTTAATGGTCGCGTGATTTTTTAAATCGACCATGTCTGGATGGAGGCCGTAGGAGTCTCTGTTTCTTACGAAATTCGAATGGCATATATGAGGAATATAGGGATGAATATACATAATAATATTTTTCAAAAAAAATAAAAAAATTTACTAAAAAATAGAGCGAGACAGCCCCATCAACCCCTATAAAAAATATAATATTCACTAATTTTGACCAGAGGTTACTGCAACCAAACTAAGGTTTGCAAATGTTGACCGTGCGGGAGGTAAGCTTAAATTACAAACCTATGATCGAAGGCATCAACTGTTGTTGATATAAATACCCAAAACCTCCCCCGAGCGTCCCGTCCAACACCCAACGACGCCACCGTCACCCCCGGCCCTCCCAACTCCACCATTCGAAATGGAGCTGCGATGGGGTGGTTAGAGCTTTCTAGGGTTCTCCTCGCCAGCGCTTCTGCCTCTCCGTCCTCCCCGTCGTGATCGATCCGCCGCCGATGGGCGTTTCATTCAAGATCTCCAAAACCGGGCGGAGACTGCGGCCGAAGCCGCGGCCGAAGCCTCAGGAGGAGGATCCCACCGAAGACTCCGGTGGCAAGGTTAGTTTGATGCCCCAAACCAATGTCACTCTCGTTTGCTGTCGGTGTTCGTGATTTTGGTTTTGGGAGCTGGTATCGGTCGCGCGGTGCGGGGAAATCGCTTGCTTCAATGATTGGTATGGGGTCGGAATGGTGTCATTCTAATCTGTTGAAATCCTGCTGCTTTGTTTGATTATTTCACGCTTCTACGATCCCTTGCGAATTGGGTTTTGGGTTATTGGCAGTTGGAACTGGTCCTTTGAAGGTCCAATTTTTCTATTTTTATAGTTCTTTCTTGCTATATCATCCCCAGACTCCCCCAAAAGATCATTTCATCTTAAATTATTGTCTGATGAATGAAAATAAACCTGTAAGAGGTCATGTTTTGGAACTGCTGAAATTTCTTTCAAAGTGGGTAATATATGATGATGTCACCTTCCAATATTTATACTAAGGAAAACTTGTGAACCAAGTATAACTTTAAAAAAAATTGTCTGAGATAGTGCGTGCACGCACATTGATGCAGCGTGACCCCAAATTATGGGGCCACATTTATTTAATTAAGTAATTATCAATTTTATTTACGTTTTTAGCGGTCGTAGTGGTCTAATTTAATAATTGAGATCGCCTGTGATCTCAACGTTTATTTCGTAGAATTTAATTACAATTTTGGTCAATTAAATAAGTTAGAGTCCAATTAAGTTAGTTAGAGGTCAATTAGGATTAAATTAGTTGTTAATTTGATTTGTTTACTATTTTTGTAAACCCTCTCTCCTATATAAAGAGAGGGTAGTCCATCAATTTTAGACAGTCCATTATGAATTGAAATTTGAGTTGATCTCATTTTATCCCCTCTCCTTTTCTCTCTCCCTCCACGCGATCTCCGCGGTTCTTCCTCCTTCAACCCCGCGCATTCCGGCGTGTTTCTCTTCTCAACCATTCTCTTCTTCTACCAAAAAGCCACCAAAAAGATATTATTATTTTATTCGCCGTGCGGATTTTCGATTTGCATCAATTGGTATCAGAGCATGGCATTTAGATCGTCCTCACGATCTAACGATCCGCCCCGGCGTCCGCACCGACACCATCATTCATCCGAACGAAGACGGCAAGCCAATGAAGCCTACGACAAGGAAACGAAGCGCATGTTATGTGATTTGTACAACAACTTTCGAGCCATGTCTTCAATGTTTCGAGACCTCACGGCCGACTTTGAGGCCTACCGCGACGCCCAATCGAAACCGTCAACCACCGAAGCCGCGACCGCGAATTTTGACGAAGAAACCCGCCCCGTGGAGGAAGAAACGGCCGCTGTCCAGGAGCTTCCAGATCTGAACCCGTCGCCGGAATCGACTCCGCTGCCCCCTCCGACCATCCCGGCGCCACCCCAGCCTTCCCGGGTACCTCTCCTACCCTCCCCATCACCGCTACCTTGTCTAGCCCTCACAGCCGTCACCTCCATTCCCCGCATCTCCCTCTTTTCCGCCACCCCTCTCCCCTACGGACCTCTGCCACCGCTTCCAAAAACCGCGCAAACCACACCCCTACTGTTGCTGCCCCCGCCGGCAGCCCCATATTCCCCTCCCGGCTTCAATCCCATCCCGAGCCCGTGCACGTTGTCTCGTGCACAACCTGTGCAGCCTCAGGCGCCGCCCCTCTGCCTCAGGGGCCGCCCGAGATACCTCCTCGCCACCGCGCGGTCCCGCCCCCGCCCTCTCGACTGCCAGGCCGCCTCGCGGCGCCCCAACGGCGCTGCGCGCCACAAGCGCGCGCCCCAGCACGCACCGCCGAACCTCGCGCCACCTTCCTCCTTCTCGCCGCCACCCGCACAGGCCCAGCACCAAATCGCCCTCGTTTCACCACCATCCCGCAAACCCTCCAACGCCGCCTGCAGGTTCAGCATCTCCAACGGCGGCATCTCCCCCGCGCCGGCCGCGCGCCTTCCTCGATGCCTCCCTCGACCCGCGCCCCGCCGCCTTTTGAGGACGAACGAAGCCCTACCGCAAAGTGGGGAAACAACATCCCTGGAATTGAGGGGTCGGCTATTAAATTGGGCAAATTACGGCAATAAATCCCCACATTTCTCTATTTACAGAGGGGTCCAGAGCAGTAGGAAAAGAAAGAAAAGGAAAGAGGTGCGAAAATTGCGGGGACGCCCCCCAATTGGGAAAAATTATAAACGTAATGAGGAAGATGATCCCATGGGAGGAAATTGAAGCCCAATTCAAGGATGATTTCTCCAACTATCCACCTACATCACGCAATTCGTCCGGAGCCGAATTTTTAAAGCGGTGGAGAGTTGATGCAGCGTGACCCCAAATTATGGGGCCACATTTATTTAATTAAGTAATTATCAATTTTATTTACGTTTTTAGCGGTCGTAGTGGTCTAATTTAATAATTGAGATCGCCTGTGATCTCAACGTTTATTTCGTAGAATTTAATTACAATTTTGGTCAATTAAATAAGTTAGAGTCCAATTAAGTTAGTTAGAGGTCAATTAGGATTAAATTAGTTGTTAATTTGATTTGTTTACTATTTTTGTAAACCCTCTCTCCTATATAAAGAGAGGGTAGTCCATCAATTTTAGACAGTCCATTATGAATTGAAATTTGAGTTGATCTTATTTTATCCCCTCTCCTTTTCTCTCTCCCTCCACGCGATCTCCGCGGTTCTTCCTCCTTCAACCCCGCGCATTCCGGCGTGTTTCTCTTCTCAACCATTCTCTTCTTCTACCAAAAAGCCACCAAAAAGATATTATTATTTTATTCGCCGTGCGGATTTTCGATTTGCATCACACATTCATATGCCAACTCGACCTCATGTAGCTTCACAAATGGCTATTCTCATGGAAAGAAAGGTCTGTAAAATGGTACGATATTTGCTCTTGTAGTCGTCCATCATAGTTGGATGGTCATACAGCAGTATCTACAGGCCATTTGAATCCTAATTAATAGCATGCACATTTTATCCATCGAAACTCCTGTACATCTGTGAAAAAGGAATTCTCCCCAATACATCCACACATGTCTATCTATGGGGATTTAACTGCTAAGGGAACTTTGCGCCACATTCAATACAAACGGTTCAACCTTTACAATTATACAAATGGTGATAGCCAATGTTTCGAATTTCGGATCCATTTCACCGAAGGCTAGATAAAGAAAAATAGAAGAATTTTGCCGAAATTGTTGAAAATCACATAAACGACTCTAAACCTGATTTTCCAACAATTAAGGTTTCTAACAAGATATAATACATTCTTTAAAAAAAAAGAAGATATAGTACACTTGTTTGTAACATGGAGGTGTAAATATATCCTAAGAAATGAAGTCATAGGCATGTAGGGTCAGAGCCAGGCCAACTACTCCAATAGCGCTCATCCATAAACCGGTTACTGGTAGAAATAACATAAAGAAATGTAAAAGGGGCTTCCCCATGGGCTAATATTTAATAGGGGCTTTGGTGATTATGTTTCTACGAAACGGTTTGGAATTGATAGTGCGCTTAGAAGCTTGGGAACCATACTCTTAGGTTGCCGTGAATGAGGAAGAGCAGCTTGTATGTGCGGGCCTCTTAATATATTATTGGATGTAATGAGGTGAAGTAGAAGTTAATGACATCGTGCCCTTCTTGCAGCTATTGCTACTAAGTCAACTGCTTTATTTTTGGTACCATTTATTAAACAAATGTTTTCCTCTACTTGCCACATGAAAAACTAAATCACAGGCTTCCGAGAAAAGACAAGCAATTCTAGTAAGATTTCTAATATGAATACCCTTACACTTTTCGGAAATTATGGTGCCATCTTAGGATTCCATTTCCTATTACCATGACCAAAAGAACGTTTTATGAAACTCCTTGACGCCCGAATTTTAAGTATCCTACTTTCTCGCGATTCACAGGGTTCAACAAGCAATCCATATTTCATGGTCAAAGGTGTAGGACTGCTTGTAGTAAGGGTCCTTATATCTCGTATTAACAATCTCATATTAACAATCGAAAGATAGTCGAAGGAAAAATTTCTATTTGATAGGGATTTTCCTATAACTATGAATTGAAGCAGTATTATAGTCATAACCACAACAATTCTGATATGTAGTAGCAATCGACAAGAAGTTGTTTGGATTCAGAACTTGATTCTAAAGCCATGATAATCACCTCTTCAACAAGGCTAGGGCGACACATGCAACGACTATGCAACAAAACACACACACACACACATAAAGAAAGAACAAATATTAAAATTGAATTTAACTCTTGGAGCTTGTTTCTAAATATAATCTGGGATCTATTCTGGGATCTATAAAGGCTTGATTCCTTCAGATATCTGGGATCTATTCTTCAACATGATAGGGAAATTGATGGAGATGTTACTAATAGAATAAATGCAGGCTGGCTAAAGTGGAGAGGAGCCTCTACTGTTCTCTGTGATAAGAAAATTCCTTTAAAGATTAAAGGAAAGTTTTACAAAGCAGCCGTGAGACCTGCTATGCTTTATGGATCTGAATGTTGGCCTGTGAACCATAGACATGTGCAGAGAATGAATGTAGCAGAAATGAAAATGCTAAGGTGGATGTGTGGACACACGCGTAAAGATCGGATTCAGAATGATGATATCAGAAAGAAAGTTGGCGTAGCTCCGATCGAGGATAGGATGCGAGAAAACTGCTTAAGATGGTTTGGACATTTGCAAAGAAGACCGGCTGATGCACCAGTTAGGAGATGCGAGTGTTGGGATGTTGAGCCGGCTAAGAGAGGGCGAGGACGGCCCAAGAAGTGCTGGAAAGAGACCATACGAAGGGATCTTAGTTTTATGGATATAAGTCCGGGATTGGCCCAAGATAGATCTGAATGGAGGCGAAGAATCCTTGTAGCCGACCCTACTTAATTGTGGGATAAGGCTTTGTTGTTGTTGTTGTAGCTTGTTTCTAATAAAATTATTTAGACAGGATTTAGGTCTAGCATTATGGGATTAATTAAAGAAGCATCTTCAAATAGTATAAATCTCTCTAAAAACTCAGTACATTGGCAGAGAAATGGGTGAAGATTCATCAGTATAAGCGAATTTCGATGAACGTAAAGGGTCAGATTTCTTATTTTTGCCGTTACGCTGAAATAATAAGCAATTTCCGTGAAATTTTGCTGATATTTCATTGAAATCATGAGAAACAAAGTAAGGTAATGTCTCGATTTCGTTCACTTGGAAATGTGGAAATTTCAGCTATCCCAAAGGCATCTCGCGTGATTATTTTCTGCACGCCCATTGTAGCTAAGAAAACTTCGGGAGACATGGCCCTTATTTAAAGCTATGCCAAAAAGTATTAATGGATGGTGTAGGGACAGTGAAAATGCTGGTGTTCTTCCCGATCTCGAAATAAAAGGACGTGTAGAGGTGTTTAGCAGTCCGCATCTGATCTGTAATGAGCAGTAGACAAATTAACTGCCTGAGAACTTTTGGACAAGTGCCCATAGTGGCCATCTCTTCATGGGAAAATGTGAAGCGATACTCGAAGAACCTGGCCTATGTAGTAGTTAGGATTATGACCGCAGAACCTGACCTTTGTAATATTTAGGATTATGACTGCATGCCATTGGGATGTTGATGTCTTGATGGTTTCTATGTTCCTTCATGTTTCGATTATTTAATGAGCAATCTTAATTAGAAAAGAAAAGTCCTATTTTGGATGGAGAAATCCTTGTTACTTCCCTGTATATGTTTCTAGTTTTTTCTTCCTAATAAAAAAGGGGTGAACACAACCGCGTGTCTCCCCCGAAGTTTTAGACTTCAAAAAAAATCCTTGTTACTTTTCTAAATTAAAAAACACTCATTGTTATATTATATTTTGTTCCCTGTGTTTTAATTTATTTTTATTTTAATATATCCACAGGAATTTACAATATGTATTTTCTTATAAAAACATATTCTACAATACATACATGTAACGAGCTTCTGCTTACCTTTCGACATGCAACTTATCGCATGCCCTCTCAAAAAAATAAAGAAATTTTGTTTATGAAAAGAAATCTCACGACATTTAATTTGGTAAAACGGATACCCGAGGGAATTTGTTTATTAGTTTGATATTTATAATATATTATAATAAATTTACTAATAAAGTTTTTATTTTTAACTTATTTATTCTTCCTTGTGTTGTCTTAATTGTTTCAACCTAATTTAATGCTCCTACCTTTTTTTTGGAAAAAAATAGTATGGCTTTTAAAGGGTATGTTTTTTTGTTTCTCCAGATTGCTGTTTTCAAGACAGCGAACATCTCAGCCATCATTTCGTCCATTCTTGGTACACAACAAATTTGTCCAGGTGGGTATAATATCTAGCAAATTCTAACTCTGTTCATGCCCGCAGAATGTTTTTTTTTGCTTCTCATCTGACATTTGGCTGCAGACTATGAAGTTTCAATTACACTAAATCTTCTTCCTGATGGATTTTTTATTGGAAAACCCAGCGAGGTTGGTAGAACAAATTTCTTCTTGATGAGAATACGTTCTCCTTGTCTTCTTCCTTTATTGATTGCATAAGTTTTTGAGGCTCATTAAAAAAATAATTTTTCGAGGTTCCATGTCTTAGCAAACACAATCCTTATCAATTAATTGCAGTACTGAGCATTTGGTCCGGTCGTTGAGATTTTGCAGACGGTTAACATACAGAAACTGCTCCAAGATGATCAGAGGTTGCTACATCCATATAACAGGGCAGCAGAAACCCTTTTTTCTGTAAGTACAGACATTGTTTTGGGCTTTACATTTGTTAAAACATCGCCATTTGATGTCGATTATCTCTGTGCTTCATGCACGCTTGATTAACTTTTAAGATCTCATATGTTGAAGCCCGTGCTGTAATAGTTGATTTAAGATAAATTGTGACACTATTTCCCCAAGCTTGAATTTCCCCGGATCTAATGAGCCCCACTTTTTCAATAACTATTGAGATATTGATCATTATTGTTTTATTCCCTACTTTGCTCGTTATTGTCTTTATTTATTTTAGTTCCCCTACTTTTTTTGATATTGTGCCAGGCTATTGAGCTGGGCTGTTTGCCTGGGGATATTTTAGATGACATGCCAAGCAAATACTACAATGGAGCCATTGTTTGTGAAGTAAGTAGTTATCTTATATCTTTTTTTGTGAAGCATGTTATATATTTTTTATTTTTCCCATTTTGCATGATTTTCTTTAAATTTAGTTATACTTTCGATGGGAACGGGAAAAATCCATAACATATATCAATAGAGGGATATATGAGCTGTACGCAACTTGTGATCCCTGTTTCAGTGCGACAACTTCTGTCGTCATGGGAGGCATTTTTTTTGAAACCAGAAAAGGGGGAGACACTCTTAGGTGTTCGCCCCTCAAGTATATTAATAAAACAGAAATAATACAAAAAAGAAAAGGAAGAGGGGGCGCTCTAGGCTAGCCAAGAGCGTTTGTTTTCATGTGAGGCATTTTTAACCACACCCTTTCCCGTACAATGCTACTTGAGCTTTGCAACTCTCACCAGTGGGCTTACCAATCGAAACAAGCTCTTTAATAGAAGAAGCTATTTATTTTCAGCCTGACACTTGGTTCGTTCTTTAAGCCTCTACCCGAGAGAGGCGACCCATCCTTCAATTCCATTGACTGGACCCAGGAGATAAGCTTTCTCGATGAAATCACCGCTCGGACTGGTGTCTTCCCAGATACCTACGTCCTTCATCTCCCCATTACGTGCCCATGCAGCCACACTTATGGTTGCACCTCCACACTGTCCTGCAGCCTGCGACTGGGTGGACCTGTGTTTCCTTGCTCTGGCTTGTGCATTTGCCCTCTAGATATGGTGGGAAAAGAAACTATGATCAATTGTATGCGTTAGGACTTTCTGAAAAAAACGTCAGCTCAGGGCTCTTTCTGATCAGTTTTCTCAATGGTACAATAATTTTGGGGATCTGTCTGTTCCCATTGTTCTAGAAATGTTGTTGAGGGATGAAGATAGAGCATCTTTGCATATATATGCTATAAGTCAATTTTGGCCTCATGAATCCAGGAAATGAGTAGGCGGCATTTCCTCCACTTCAGATTTTTAATGCTTCCTTTACAACACTTCTTATAGTGTCCATGAGGTAAAATATGTGAATACGTACTTGGTAGTTATCATGTTTTTGATGATTCAATAATTATTATGGGATGTACAACTTCTACGGTACTGTTATGTAGTGGCACAGGGACAAAAGGTTATGTCACAAGCAACATAAATCTAGGTGTCGTTTGAAAATAAAATACTTCAAAACATGTGTTACCCCTAGTATTAGTAAAACTCCAAACTCTATGACAAGTTGCGTCGACTTCCTTATATCGATGCCCTTCTCCGAAGGAGGGAGGGAGTTTGGATGGAGCGTGTAAGAGTGGGAGGCAGGGAGCATGGGAGGGTGAGTGGGAAGGATTGAGTGCAGGTCCGTGGTGGAGGGCCAACAAAAGTACACCGGTTGAGGTTCTAAAGGTTCGATGCGCAGATGGTTGTCATTGAAAGACACTGTCGAACAAAGAGAATGGAGGTAGGTGTTCGGCGAAAACCTGATGCCGCTCTCCTATCAAGGTTTGCATGGCTCTGCTTGCAATGTGGTGGGCATGACATCGTGCGCGTGATTATCGAGACATGCCATCACCGAAGTGTATGTTGAGGAAGCTGGAGACAAGCAATATGTTACTATTGGAGTTGGTAGGAGGGAGGAAGGGTGTCTGGTAAATGCGATGGTTGATATGGGTGGTCTTTGGGAAAACCTTTTCTGGGGATGTCATCCACATGGGGTTGCTCAATAGTTTGTGCAAGAGGTGATCTTCAACGAACGCCGAGAGCCTGTTAAGATTTAGCCATGATGTTAATGGGATGATGCAATGACAAAGGTTGAGGCTGAGATATGGAACCATGGAACCAAATACAATTTGGCGGATTTGTCTCAAGAGGATGATGATCATGTGTAGATCGTTGGACCAGATTAGGGTTGCGATGGGGATGGTGTGTCATGCTCAAGATGTCGTGATTGATGGCTTGCGTCCTGGTCAACCATCGGCTGTGGTGATCTCTGCTACGGACATTCTTCAACCTCCCTTGTTTGATTGAAGCGCGAATGGAAGGTGTGCTGATGCAGTCGGAAATATGTGCCTTTGATGAGGAGGAGATGTGAAAGGGTAACAACATGGGTGGGCAGTAGTTTGATGGTGTTGGAGCCTGGAAGTGAGGAGGGACCACTTCGACCGGTGACAAGCGCGTTGATGGCGGAAGGCGAAAGGTCGAGTCACTTAATCTTCCAACCATCGCTACAAGTCTTGGTCGTTGGTGTCGAATCTTTTGGATAGATCATGGTTTCTCCCCTTGATTGTCGAAGATGACTTCCTCGGGTGGCCCTACCTTCACGGATCTATTTTACACAGAGCATCGTTGCTTGACGGATCCCGATGTCCGGCTTTGTGTTTTATCGGGTCTTCGATGATTTGGGTTCTTGGATAAACCAAATAGTTATGGGCTTCTTGCAGATACGGAGCATGCCACATCCGATTACGCTAAACAGGACTTGAGCAATGATGTAAAGAAAACCATGATGAAACGTGTCAACTGCATCACCCAAATTACTCCTTGCGCACTCACTCATTTCTTGTAGGGTGCTGAGGTGTCTCCTGATCTTGATCTTGGAGCTGTATTGGATTGTGGATCTCCTACGACGGGTATGGAGCAAGGGGTTGGGGTACGTCCCATTCTTTTGTCCATGGAGAGGTTTGAGAAAAGATAATGTAGAAATAACTTGTGGGAGCGGCGACGTCAGAGGCACATGGAGATCTATGATCAATTGACGCATTCAAGTGGTTATTTTCGAAGGCTGGCTGGTGGAGGAGCTCATGGTGTGGTTGGGCAGTGGCCCAGTGGGTGCTCCTTATTGATAGTGGGCTTAGTCAAGGCCTTCTTGAGGTGTTGGTGAATCCACTACACCTTCTTTGTAAGTGGTGTCCATGGTTTCTCAGGGAGGGTTACCACCTCTTATGTAAGGGGAGCCTGTGATATCTCAGGAGGGGGTTATTAATTCGATGTGCACTATTGAGGAGGTGGGAGGTGGTTGAAGGCCAACAATTGGTGTTGATCAAGGTTTAGTGGACTACTTGGGGGTGATACCTCCATATGGGCTAGCTATTTTATCAGAATGAGCATATTGATGTAGAATGTTAGGGGGTTGGGGAGGTCGGAGAAGAAGATGGTTGTTTGTGATCTTGCTAAGGAGGTGATGGCGGATGTTTTGCTATTGCAGGAAACCAAATTATCGCAAAAGTTGGATAGATCTGCCTCATGTAGCGCAATATCTGGGTGAAATGGAGACAAGCTTAGGTTGGAAGGGGAAGAGATTATTGGGCGACACCTTATCATTGTGATGTTGCGCAGAAAGGTGAATAATGTTCAGTTTGTTATTAATAATGTGTACAGCCCATGTACTAGTGCGAATATAGTTGAGATGGTAGACGAGCTTCGCCTTGTTCGCGATTTGTTTCTGTTAGTAGTATATTATGTGGTTTCAATGTTCAGGTGCTATGCAGTATTCAATCGGAGGGGTCACTGCATAGAGAGTATGCGGTATGCGGGAGAGTATGCAGTTTTATGCGGTTTGATATTTTTTAATATAAATAAATATTTAATATTATGGTAATATCCTCTGTCGAGAGAGTATGCGGGGAGTATGCAGTTTTATGCGGGGAGTATCTGGTTTAATGTTATTATGCAGGTGGGGTTATTTGGTTTTAGATTAAATAAAAAAAGTTCTACCAGAAAAGCGGCCGAGTATGCGGCCACATAAGGGGTATACTCGGCTGAGTCGTCGTTTCTTCATACTCCGAGCGGCAAGGCTACCGAGTACGAGTATGCGGCCGAGTATGCGGCTTACTCGGTCGTTTTTTTGAATACTGTGTGATTTAACGAATATTCGTGTAACCCTGCTAGGGGCACTTATGTATTTTGTCCTTTTAGCTCTATAGGATTTTGTCCTATATAAGGACCCCTAGACCCCTTGAATAAAACAAGCTTTTCATTCTCTCATCATTCTCTACATGGTATCAGAGCGACGGTCTTAGATAAGTTTTTGGCCTAATCCCTCCGCCACCACCAGCTCCGATCTCCTTTGCAACTACGCCCCCTCTCTCCTACAGCTCTACGCCGTTCTAGTGGCCTTGTGCTGCCCAGCGGCCACGTGGCGGTGCTGCCATGTAGCGGTATGTTGCACCACCCTACGTCGCCAGATCAGGCCCATGCCACCTCGCGGCCCCAACGTCGCTCGTACAACCCCAACCACCTCACGGCCTTGCGTCGCCCTGCGACTCCTCGCTGCTTCACAATCCTGCGGTCCCTTGCCTCCCTGTGCTGTCCCGAAGCCCCGCGTGATCTCGCGCCTTGCCACGTGTGATCCCATCTCTGCTGCGGCCTTGCAACATGCGAGCCCCTACCCCGTGTGGCATTTGTCCTGCTCCGTGCGGCCCCACGACAATGCCACGAGATCTGATTCGATGTTCTACTAGGTCTACATGATATGTAAAACTGCAAGGAATATCTAGGTTACTTTTTCTTGACATTTACGACCACCATGACGTCTGTATAACTCAAGCCCATGTACCTGACTTCTTCTGTGATGGTTCAGGGAACTTCTATCAAACTCAAGGGTTCAAAGAACTATGTGTTGTGGTCTCGATCCTTCAAGGTGTTTATTGGTGGTCGACGAAAGAACTATGTTCTTACTAAAGATTCGCCCAAGGAGACGGAAAAGGACTATGATACTTGGTACGTAGACAACTGTCAGGTGATTACTTGGATGACAAACAATGTCGATCCAGACATAACCTCCAATCTTCTCTACAAGGAAACTGTAAAGGTGATGCGGGAGAGCCTTGAGAATACGTACTCCCAGAAGATAACCAAGTCCAGACTCTCAAATATCTATACACGGATTTGATCTGCAAATCTGGGAGATACATCCTTGATTAAGTACTATTGACTCCTCACATGTCTGTTTGAGGAACTTCTTATCTTCCAACCGGCATGTTGCGACAAACAGATATGAGAACGTGCAGAATGGCAAGTGTATCACCTTTTGTCATGACTACATCCACGACACAAGTCGGTGAAGGATCAGTTTCTGACTGCTGCAGCTCTACCCTCCCTTGAGACTATCTTTGACCGACTACAGGAACTTGAGTCTCCTTCACCCCCTCTATCTGCTGAGACTACAACACATTTTGCTCGAGGACGCTCAACCTACCAAGGGGGATGCGACCGTGATTTTAGCCGTGGCCGAGGCCGTGGGATTGGACGAGGACGTGACTCAAATCGCATCCCTGGGCGTGATCCTACTACCGCCCGCTATCCAACATGCAATTGTGGATGCCTGAATCACCCGTCAGAATGTTGCTGGGCGAAGTTTGGCATGCCTCTCAATGCCAAAGTGCCTATGAGATTGTCTCATATGATGGCACTTATGATACTGTGGACACCTCTCATGTTCAATCTTCCTTTACTGCATCTGAATATGCTTCTCCAACTGTTACAGACCTCTACGTCCAACAGCGACAGTCTTGTCCAACAACGACAATACCATATAACCAAACTTTGCATACGCATCATTTGCGTCCCATGATGCATTGATCACTTGCTTGTCCACCGGCTCATCCTGCGTTAGAATATGCTTTTTATCAATAGTTACCATGACTCTATAGTAGATTCAAGAACTGCATTGCCCGCAATTTGTAGTTTGTACCGTCCATCTTGACAATAGGTACCGAACCCTTGAAGGCACTTGTGGATGGTATATCAACTTTGCTTTATGACATCATGGACAGATTACTGGGATCGTAAACCGATCTTGGTGTGTCTACATGGACATGAAGAGGGGTGATTGTGGGTGTAGACTCATTCTACAACCAACCGTACGAAAAGTCCACAACGGTATGATTTTGCACTTTTCAGACCGAAATCAGGCTAAAAATATCTGTATTTGAGCCAAAAACTGCGAGGTCCGACCAACAACCTGATATGCTATGTCGAAGTACTGCGAGGGGAAGATCCCTCGGTGGGTCAAGGTTTCAGTGCGTGGTGGAGAGAGATCGGGTGATGACGGGTGCCTTGAGGGCAAGGATCTTGTAGGGGAACAATGGCTCCTACCAGAGCTATTTGCAGGGAGTGGAGGACATTGATCCCATTAAAATTTCATGTGCCACATCTAGGGACATCTCGACGAATATCAATCTCGATGAGGTGGTTGTTGAGAGTGCCTCTGCTTTCTGAAAGTAAATTCGGTCGTCGGTCCATCGTGGGCTGTCTTGATGTTGGAGAAAATTTGTATGGTTAGCATTCTCGTATCTTTGTGGCTTGTGAGAAACGGAATGATTTTCAAAGGAAAGTTTCTATTGGAGAATGCACCGGAACATGGGATTCTTCGGGATTCTTGGTCTTTGCAAGTTTGATACATAACCTTATGACTATAGAGTTTTTAGGTACTCTTTATGATGTTGCACCCTTTTTCCTCCAAAAAGATATGTTGAGGAGTGGTAAGCACTTCCCTTCATATAGTTCTCGGTGTGTGGTATAGTAAATCTGGCTTTGTTTGAGAAGGTAAAGATCCTAACCAGATCTTCAGCGTTCAAGAGAGGTTTCCTGAAGTTGATGCCAAAAGTTGTTCATATGTTGCAGGAGGTTTCCTGAAATTGTTACCCAAAATTGTTCACATGTTGTAGAGGTATCTATTGGAAAGGGTGCATCTTCTGCATCTGGTTCAACGAGTGATCCAATGGAGGTGCTTTGGGAGAGATGTCTCTGTGGCTAATGTATTTGTTAATGTATGCGATCAATGATTGAAATGGTGTTCACTGGTAGGTGATTTTCCTTCTTGTGAAAATCCAATGGACGATCGGTAGAGACAAATAGTCATATTCCAATCATATCACAAATGATAAACAAATTAACAGCGTATTAACCTCAACGAATCTCTCTCCCAAGATCTCTTGTGAAAGGACACAAACATGACCACATTTTCTACATAAGGAATTCTACATCAAACATTCCATTGTTCGTTTGTAACTATAAAACCAATATTACAGCGAGAGCCCTCACTTGCTCGACAATTTGTTGGTACGAGACCATGGCATCTCTTCTCCTGACATCTTGAGATAACTGAAGGCATTAAAGGAGAATGCATCCGTCCATCAAATATCAAGTCATCTCCGAACTGTTCTAGAGAAGGGGCAATGGAAAAGATCTCCTTTATATCCTCCCCCAGGAGAGAAAAAGTGCATCGTGAGTCGACATGTAGTTTATGACCCTTATGCGGTGCAATAACAAGGAGCACATTCTGACAAAGTCCGAGCCGATGGATAGGACTGGGAACAATGCTTCGTGGAAGCAAGAGAATGCGTACGCGCGTGTTTGGCTCTCTAGGACACACACCCCGAGACCACTAAGGATATTGTGAACCAACCCACCGTTAAGGTGATGTGAGATATTATGGCAGCAACGTATGCCGAAGCGAAGAATGAGGCCAAGATTCTTTAGCTACAATTTTATATATACATGGCCAAGCTGAATGGTCATCCTTTGCAGACGTTCTACTCTTCGCTTCACGGCATGTTTGAGAAGCTTCACAGCTTCGTGCCTGTCACCACTTCCACGAAACAATAGATGACATAGGAACTATATGATGGTTGGAGTTTTCTTGGCAGCCCTAGATCCGGAGTATGAGGTCGCATGCGCACAGCTCCTTACATGCGCGACCATACCTCCCATGGAGAGGGCCTAAAGTCACCTCAGTATGCTTCTTATCCCATCTGCTACCGCCATACAGACCTTCTCAGTGATGGATGCTTCTCACAACATGGGAGGTTCTATGCAGTTCAGGGGGCGTGGTCCACGTGCTACTCTTTAGTATTTGTGATCTGTCAATGCCTTGAAGTTTTGCACTTTACAATTATCCAAGTTCATCAGATCTCTTGTCATCATACACCAAACCTCGTGTGCCTACACATCCCAGCAGAATGTTGCTAAACGCAAACACCGTCATTTACTCAATGTGATCCGAACTCTTTTGATTCAGAGTCGTGACCCTCACTCTTATTGAGGCGATGCAATCCTTACAACCTACTACTGGGTGAACGTATGCCCATCTTCCGTTTTAGGGGAAAAGGTTCCTTTCTCAATTGCGTTGCCCGAGAAGGACTTGTTCTCCCTTTCACCTCGAGTATTTGGCTCTGTGGTCTTTGTTTACAATATGATGCTTGGTCATGACAAGCTCTCTTATAGAGCTGTCAAGCGTGTCTTTGTTGGCTTAATCCGTACCCAGAAGGGGTACCGTATTTTGATCCGCTTCGGTGAAATATTTTGTCAGTGTCGATGCCACCTTATTTTAGTCTGTTATGTATTTCTCTTCTATATGTGACAGGTTGACTCTATCTGACTCTGATGAGGAGGTATACATGCCTGCTCCTCCTATGACTCTACCATCTCCAATACCTACTCTGCCTCTACCACCACTACCACCTCCAGGACCTACACCTGCTCATGTGGTTGCTCCTGGATCGCTACCCAATATCTTGACTCAGTTTTTACCGTGAATGTTTATTTGCAGGTCTTATATTTTTCCCCACTGCTCATCGGTCTTCCCCATCATCCAGCATGTCCCAGGTATGTATTGAGCACATTGTTTCTACTGATGGTACTACTGAATTGTCTATGTAGCAGATTCTTTACAGGATGAGCGGGTACCCTCTCAGGAGGGTAGTTTACAAGCTCAGGACGTGGTAGATGATCAAAATGTGCATATCGCTCTGCGGAAGCAGAGACGTACTTGTGTTACATATCTGCTTGCAGCTCATGTCTCCTTGAGCAGACTCTCAATGGGCTTCAGCAGATTTATCATGGCACTATCTATCGTGGAGATATCAAGGACGTATTGGGAGGCCATAGAGGATAGAGAGTGGCGTCTTGCCATGGAGGAGATGGTTGCGCTACAGTCATGTGGCACTTTGAGTATTGTTACAATTCCTACAGGAGCATCTATTGTTAGATGCAAGTGGGTGTTTACGGTGAAGCACCGAGTGGATGGTAGCGTAGATTGCTATAAGGTGAGACTTGTGGCACGTGGGTTCACCCAGACATATAGGGTGGACTATCATGATACGTTCTCTTCAGTGACTAGGCATTCTACACTTTGTATTCTTCTTTCTGTTGCAGTGACACTGGATTGTCCCCTATATAAGCTAGATGTGAAGAATGCATTTCTCTATAGCGACCTACTGAAGGAGGTCTACACGCAGCAACCACCTGAGTTTGATATTGAGGGGGAGTGTCAGAAGGTTTACATGCTTCATAAGGTGAGCTATGGCCTTAAGCAGAGTCCAATAACATGGTTCCAGAAGCTCTCGAACTTGATAGATCAGCATAGGTTCGTGAGATCGACTGGTGATCATTCATTGCTTGTTCAGAGGACTCAGAAAGGTATTGTTGCTATACTTATTTATGTTGATGATATCATTGTTACAAGTGATGATGAGCAGGCCACCCAGGCTGTTAGGGATTTCCTACAACAGTTTGTGAGCAAGGACCTTAGCAGTCTACGTTACTTCCTTGGACTGGAGTTTGCCGGGAACCAACAGGGTCTGGTGATGACCCAGAGGAAATATATTACATATCTTCTCTTTGAGATATGCAGGGTAGATTGCTGGTTTGCCATTACTCTTATGGACTCAGGCATGAAGCTATATGATGATGACATTGAGGAGGTAGACAAGAGGTTCATGAAGCTCATTAGAAAGCTCCTATATGTGGCAATCACTAGGCTAGATATATCCTTTGCAGAAAGAAAACTGAGTCAGTTCATGGAGCAGTCTAGACAGACACATGGATGCGATCCATATGATTCTGAGGTATATGAAGGCCTCACCTGGCACTGGTCTTCTATTCATCATAGGTACATTCCTTGCCGTTACAGCTTGTGCATATGCAGATTATGTTGGGTGTCCTAAGGAAAGGAAGTCTACGCCCGACTTAACAATGTTCGTAGGGAGTACCTTGGTATCATGGAAGAGCAAGAAGCAGACAGTGGTTGCCATATTCAGTGCAGGATCCGAATGCAGGTCCATGGCATAGGCTAGTACATATATGATGTGGGTCATATCTGTTCTTATTAACCTTTCGATTGAGGTGCCTCTCTGTTCCCGCATCCGTCTGTCAACTATTATAATAAATAGCACTTTCCCAGCCTAAGGTTGAGCTATCTCTTTCCCGCTGGCGAGCCCTTACGGACAGGACACCCGTAGCAGTCATTAAGCAGTCTGGTACATGCCAGTCGAAATGCCGGAGGAGGGGCTGGTTTCGTGGAATCAACTCAAAAAAAGATAGTCAGCCTACCAGATTACATACAAAGTACTATAGTCTGTAGTATGCACCTCCAACGTGACAACCAGGTTGCTCTCTTCATCGCCAACAACCCAATCTTCAATGAGAAGATCAAGCATATCGAGGTAGACTATCGCTACATTCGAGACATGATATAGAAGGACCTCATGTCCATTACTCATTTTAGCTTGGGAGATCTGACATCAGATGTACTCACTTAAGGCTCTAACCAGAGGGCCTTATCGGAAATGTTGTTCCAAGCTGAGCATGATTGATTTCTACGCTAAAGGTTGAGGGGGAGTGTTGAGATACTATTCATCTCTTCTTTCTTTTATATATTTTTATTCTTTTGGTTTTCTTTATATAAATTGCCCAACGGGTCTCCCTTCTGTATAAGAGAAATCTATGGCCTCTTGAATAAGCAAGTCATCGTTTTCGCCAACATTTATGAGGAGCACAAGCTGTCATCCCCCCGACAGATAGGATGCCTGCCACCTGCAAGCTTGGAAGCTAGTCATACCGCCTTTATGAGGAGCACAACTACCGGCAACTAGTCACACTGCCTCAATCATCCACCGACCAAAGGAAGACCCAAGTAGTTGATAGATAGTTTAGTCCCAAGTGCTAAGACACATGCATCAGTGTCCAATGAACTCTTATTGTTGGAGAAGGATGCTTATTTTTTCTGTCCTTAGATTGTAGAGCTGGGTTTAGAGAAAGCTGGATTTTCATCAATTTAGGATTAGGATTTATGCCCCTCACAATTAAGGTATGTGCTGATGTGGGGGACTACTGATACAACCACATATAGCATATTTCCTTGTCAGGGTAAGAATTATGGTAAGATCTGACCATTTGGTCAATTATCCTGCGTTCCTTGTCAGGGTGGCTTCTCAAAAGCTTTTAACAAGTATGGTTATTCTAATATTGTAGCTAAACATTGCCCACTTTTTCCGGGCTCCAATGGTGTTAAGATTATGTTATTTTGTCCTTTTTCCTATATTGTTTGTTTCTATTGTCCTGATTATGTAATTTACCTTTAGAAATTTTCTCCTATATAAGAGAGCTCTAGGGTTAGAAGGAATACAACTTTTTCTTTTCCTTCCACAAATGGCATGTGCGAGTCGCTATTCGAATGGCGATGAGGACATGGTTCATATATTTTTTTCTTTGTAAGAAGTCCAAGGAGGTCTGGGCCCTGTCGGATGTTCCAAGAGGGGCAACCAATGATCTGCACGCTTCTGGGAGACACTTGGTGCCAACTGGTGTGGGTCGGAGAGGGACAGATGCTTGGTTGTCGATGTGATTTGAGGCCTCTAGATGGCTAGAAACAAAGTTCGTACATGAGTGCTTTTAAGCGAAAAATGTAGCGGAACATGCAAAATCTCTAACTAATTCTTGGATTATGTAAATTCTGATAGTCGTACTGTTTCACAATCATGTACCTTATTTCTGGCTATTAATACGACGTTTTTGGGTGCACAGCACACCTTAGCACTGAACACCCTTGTAGAAAAAATGACAAAGCCCTCTCATTTTAAGTAGGGAAAGCCCTTTTCCCTCAAAAAACAGTATCCACTTTTTATGTTCATTTCTGAGATTTTTATTTTATAACATGATTCTTTGTCCTTAGAGGTGCTCGAGAATTTATATTCTGTGTCATCTAACCCCTATATTGTAATGCTTTCAATTGAATGAACCAGGTTTGTGACTTCCGTAATATGAGAGAAGGATTTGGAAAAGCTGTTCCAACTGTAAAAAAAGTGCTCCTTCGCATATCCTTGGAGAATATAGTCAAGGATGTTCCATCAATTTCAGATGATTCCTGGACATATGGTGATTTAATGGTAAATAAATGGTCTTGTTTATTCAACTCATTCTTTTTAGTGGAAAATTTATTTTAGTATCTATCTGCTACAGGAGCTTGAGTCACGCGTATTGAAGATTCTACGGCCTAAACTCTGTTTAGATCCCAAGCCAATGCTGGACCGTCTTTGTCCAGAACCTGCCCTGGACAAGGTATATTGCTACTTTACAGAAGTTTCCATAAACTACTTCTGGCAAAATCAACTTGATGTTAAGTTCTCTCTTCTATTTAAATGCATCATTTGCAGCTCAATTTGGATGTTTGTGGTTTTAAGAGGAGTCGTCCAGGTATTGGTGTGACAGTTGCATCCAACAGCCAGACTCATGGGAAAAAAGTTTGCATAGACAGGGCAAGAGATACTGCGAGCTTTGAATCAGCAGATCTGGGTAATAATTCTGGCCAAACAAATTTGCCATTGAGTATTGAGAACACAAATATGCAGCCCGTTGCAAGTGCTACACAAAGACCTAAAAGTATAATGGAGGCCTCCTTGCCTGGCTTGCCGATAACAGCACAATCCCAATCGGCTGAGCACCTGAGAATGCAGGATAACTTGCGGATTGGTGCTGCAGGTGCTTCGGAGCTTGGATCACAGGTTGCTTTGCAGACTATGATAAGCATGTATGCTGACAATGCTGTCAATGTGAAGAGGGATGCCCAGGAGGCACAACTCCCGAATGCGGGTGGTACTAAGAGGTCAAAGCATGCTCCTGTTGGACAAGAGGGCAATCAGAGGCTGCCGGGGATTAATATGGATAGTACACATGGAGCAGAAATGTGGAGGAATGCAATGCTGCAACGACAATTAGAGGCCAAGGGAATCCCATACTCTTCTGGTATATCAGCTCCCAGGCCCCCTATGGCTAGCGATATTCCAAATGTTGAGATAGGAGGTTCCTTTCTCCCTAATCAACTTGTGAAAAGAAACCATATAAAGCAGGAGCAGACTGACAGTGGCCAAAAGATGGATAGGCCTGATGCTGACCAACTCAAAAACACTCTTCAACTGGCCGAAGTTGGAAGCAATCAAGCGATCCCTCAGCAGTTACGGCCGCATTCAATCGCACAACAACCATTATCAGTGAGATCTCAATTTCTTCAACAACAGTGGAACAATCCGGTAACTGCTGCCGATAAAGAAATAAGGAAGGATGACATGCTTCAAAAAAGAAAAGCAGCACAAAGCCCTCGCCCTGGAGCATTGGTCCAATCTCCCGCATCATCTAAATCAGGAGAGTTCTCAGTAGCTTCCGTGTTTGCATCCCAAAAAGAGAAAGCGACAGCCATTTCTTCAACTGTAGCTGGACCTCCATCTGCTGCTTCAAGTCCCAGTGATTCTTTCCAGAGGATCCCCCATGCACCTACTGGAAAAGGGAAAAAAGGCTCCATTCCAAAGGCAGCTCATACAGTGGGTGGTGTGGCGTCTCCAGCTAGTGTGAGCAACGTTAGTGCACCATTAAGTGCAAACAGCCCATCGATTGTAGCCACGTCAATGGCAATGACAGATTCTGCTGTTCTTGAGAGGTTCTCAAAGATTGAAATCATAAACAAGAGGTAATTTCTATCTTCTATACATTTTTGCTATCAATGCATCCATTATGAGGTTGAATTTTCTTTAATGTTCTATACATTTTTTTCTCATCTATATTTTGATGAAACCTGGTTGGTTTAGTGGTGACACATGGCATAGTTTTGGTTCGCTATCGTTAGTGGTGGCATAACATGGCAAAGTATTGGTTCAGTATCATTGGACTGTATTCCAAATTGGTTACTTCTTGCATGTTTTTTTACATTGTTGTGCTTTACATATCTGCGTGTTTCAACATGTTCTCATTTCTTAATTTCTTATTGTTAAGCAGGTTCCAGCTGAATAATAAGAAAATTAGGCCTGAAAATATCAATGCCACGAAACCAGGAAACTACTCATCTCAAGAGATTTCATACTGTCTTTTGCAATCTCTAAATGTGGAGGATTTCACGGATTCTTCTAGGATAATGTCTGGGTCAATTTACTGTGGCTCCGTCAACACGTGTAAGAGCAGAGTTGTAAAATCTGTCCAGTCTCATGTTTATCAAGGTTTGCTCCTTTCCCCTTGAAAATTCATTGTCGATGAGAAAATTGGCATGGGTGCTGATTTTTATATCTGAAACATGAATTGTTAACTTTCCTCCTCCAGGAAATGCCATGATTCTCCCCTTCATAAGTGAGAACAGGTTACTTATGACCGAAAGGCCTTCTGATGGTACAGTAGCAATGCTTTATGATGATTCTACTGGAGAATCGGACACTTCTTCCTCTGAAGGTTGTCGATTTCTGTTGCCCAATGTTGTAAGTTGCTTTTGCAATTGAACTTGCCTATTGTTTTCCCTTTTTTCTCCAAGATTATATTAATCGTGTACTTGGATCCTTCCCAGCATTATGCAGATCTGCTCGCTGATCAGTACGTTGCCTTGGTAGGCCTTCATTTCAAAGTTGTTGTCGTTGTGAACTTGATGGTGTGCAATGAATTCATTTGCTTACTTTCTTCATTTTGGATTTTTTAATAGATGAGGCGTGATGGATATCAAATTCTTGATGACCAAGTCCAGCCTATTATGAAACGATTTATGCAAGCATGCGGCAATCCATTCCTCAGCATTGCTATGACTTCGGATAACGCTGCATCGGAAGGGCAGCAGTCTGAAAGCGTTTCTGGTCAACAATCTAGCATTGCACCCAATGCTGGCACAGACCAACAGATTGCCTCCCAGAGTATTTCAAGCGACACACGGATAATGCCTCCCGGAAACAACCATGCGCTACAGATGCCACAAGGATACTTGCCAAGTGGTCAGAATCTTTCCATGCCTAGAGCACAGCAGTTAGAGCAAGGTCTACAGCAGCAGCAGGGTCCACAACATCAACAGATGCAGTCCCAGATACAGCAGCAACTGCAAAACCCGCCATCGCAGATCCAACAACAGCAGCCACAGGGGCAGCAGCAGCAGCATCAGCGATCCGCATCAATGATGCAAATGAATTCTCTGTCCCAGTTCATAGGGCAAAATCCTAACATGCAGATAGGCGGTACCCAGATGATGAATAAAGCCTCTCAGATCCAACTCCAGGCATTACATCAGGCTCAGCAACAGCAGTATCCTAGGAAGCCTGTGATGGGTATGGGTGCGGCAGCCATGGGCCTGGGAAACAATATGATGGGTCTAGGCAACCTGGGCAATGTCATGGCTCTGGGTGGTGCGCGCGGAATATCCTCTCAAGTGGCGCCAATGCCAGGCTTAACTAATATGGGTCCGAACCAGATGAACTTGGGATCTGCAGCAAACTTCAATGTAAGTTTTCGGCCAGGCTCTATCCCTCCCACTCAAGCTGCCATGCTGGCGGCATCCAAGATGAGGATGGTTCAGAACCGTGCAAACTTATTTAGCGCTCAGTCCGTTATGACGGGCCTGCAGGGAAATACCGGCCAGGTGCTTCCAACTACAACAATGTCCATGCTAAACCAGACGCTCAATCGTCCTAATGTAAATCCTCTCCAGCGCACAGTAATGTCAACTATGGGGCCTCCTAAGATCTCAGGTGCAAATATGTACATGACTCCCCAGCAATTACAATTACAACAGCAGTTACAGCAACAGCATCAACTGCAGCAAATGCAGCAACAGCAGCAGGAGCAGCAGCAGATGAGCTCCCCGTTGCAACAACAACCGCAAGTGAGCTCGCCTTCCATAGTCGGATCTCCGGCCATGTCAATGCAGCAGCAGCAGCAGCAGCAACAGCAGATAAGTACACAACCGACGAGCCAGCAGACGGTTAGCCCCCAACAGCTAAGTGCAGGTGCCCTGCAGCAGATGAACAATAACGGCGTGGCCGGACCAGGACCTGCCAGCCCTCAGCTGAGCTCACAAACACATGGGTCGATCGGAAACATATCCAGTTCACCCATGGAGCAGTTGCAGGGAGGCAAATAAGGGTAGCTCCCTGAATACTGGTCAATAATTATCTTGCAGTCGCATTCCATTCCCTGACAGTTTTGTCCGAGTATCCATTTTTCCAAGGCGATCGATGACAGCTGCAGCGAATGCTCTTCATTATTTCTTCTTAACCTTTGGGCATCTATGTAGGGTATGTTTGGAATGCATAACATAGGTTCTCTGTAATGTACTGTAAATAAATTAAGTTAGCTTGAAAGTTCCCATTTACGATTGACAAAGGTACTGTCTTGATAAATTTGTCGTCAATGTGATCGATCACTTGCAACTCAACAAACTTGGGCAGCTCCAATGCGTATGCGATGTGAAGGTTGGTTCGATATACTTTTAATGCTTCAAGTTTAATTCGTGTAGTATCTTAATTAGGTATAATATACTTCCAAAATTAACAATTGTGTTCTTTTTCTGTGAGATTAAGAAGCATCCACCATGTCTAAAAAGATTTTTGTAGAGCTTCAATTCCTTGGAGTTGGGAGAATGCATGCACGCATGTGCACGCCAGGGAGCGAGGGAGAAGCCAAACCAAACAAGGCCGCAATCCAGCATGATCAACTGATTGGCCAAACTTCTCTACAAATGGCATGAATTGATTCCAGAAAGAATACAAATTTCATTTGAGAATTCACCAGCTTTTACTGATTACAGAGATTGAAAACACATAAATAAAACAACGAGCGCAATACAAATAATTTATAGGTTTAAGAGGCTACAAGATTAATCCCCAATATTCTCTGCCAAAACTGCTAGGTTTGTTCCCAGTTTACTTGTGCTTTCTGGCTCCCTTGGACTTTCTCTTCTTTATCTTCAACCCCTTGTGCGATAGCGCCGCAGCAGAGCTCTTCCCCTCGAGCTTCTTTGTCATCTTAACAACATTGGCCATCCCCTTCCGGGCGACGGCCCTGTTCTCCTCCCTTTTGTTCAATAGTTTGCGGTCAAGTGGCCAGTATGCGTACGGTTCAAGCTTGTTCTTCCTCTTGACATCACCACCAGCCTTTTTACTTGTGTACTCCTTACCGGTGTACGACCACCCGGACTCCGTCTTCTGTCTCTTCCCGTGACTTTTTGCGGATTTAGATGTCAGGTGGCTGAAATTGCTCTTTGTATCCATCTCTTCGTCGGAATCATGCTTCTTTTCCCTCTTACTTCTTTTTCCATCCTCGTGTATCACGAGCCGACCCTCGGAATCAATCTCAAGATCATCATCATTGCCATCCTTCTCTTTTCGCTTGCTGAATGCAGATGATGTAAGCATGGATCTGGTCTTCTGCCGATCTAGCAGATCGAGTGGATCATGCTCCAGATGATCAGAGAAATCTCCTGGGAGGCTCTTCGAAGACTTGCGTAGCCGCTTCGATCTAAGCAATGAAGTAAAGTCGGTAATTATTTCAAGGTACAAAATTGAACTCCTTAGCAATAAAATAGTTACATTTCCTCTTTAAACAAATGTCACTTGCTTAACACAATACAAATGTAATATGGAAAAACAATAACATCTAAACGAAATTGTCAGTTAAATTGTAAGGATATTCCCATTTAATTTAGTCAAAACAAGTTATTTTGATTTTTAGAATGAAAGAACCAATATAAGTATCTTCCCTCGAATATCAAGCAATAAGTCATCATCAACCAAATCATACAAAAGAGAGAATTAAACCTTGTTGACTCATTCTTTGAGCTGAGGGCAGAAGCTTTGCCTCTTGTCCCCATAGCTGCATAGCTGTCACCATCTCCATCCTCATCCGAGAAGATTTTTGTGTGATTCCATCTGCTTAATCTAAAAATTAGGGGAAAATAACAATGAATATTTAGATCCACGTATAACATGAACCAAGAATATAATATCATAGGCTTTTTGAAAATCTAATGGAAAGTTTGTTCTCGAAAGAATTCACATTCTAAAAGGTTAATTGCCAATCACCTAGGCAACCAATCGAACCGAACTGTAAAGAATGAACCTATGTTCGAGTTTGTTTCGATAAGAAAGATCGAGTTCGATTCGATAAATGTTCGGTAGGATATGTGCAAGCATGGCCTTAAATGCCGGATTTCGGTTTCGTTTCGGAGACTGACCGAAACGAAATTTCGGTCATTTCGGTCTGTTTTTGTACTAAGCCCCCCAAATTTCGGTCACCCACCGAAACCGAAATTCGACCGAAATTCGGTCGAATTTCGCCGAAATTTGAGGCCACGTATGCAAGTTCAGAAAACGAAAGTTCTAGTTCCGCTCGATAATAGCTTGTTAATGACTTTACTTAATTCAAACTTGTTTTTTAGGAGAAAAAAATTCAAACTTGTTTAGATGACCAAGTTCGAAACTGGAGTTCAATAGTAGTGGTCGATAAGCAATGAAACTAGAACTTCTACCCCTACCAACATAGTATTACAATGGGATCCTTGCAACTACATTTACACATTTAATCCTGCCATTGAAATTCTTTGGTCAGACTGTTAAAGTTCGCTGCCAATAACTGATAGGTAATATAAATACTTGCTACATTTATTCATAAAAAATATTTACATTCAAGTCTTTTTCCTCGATCTTCCAGACCGTTTTTGCTCTTCTGTCTGGACCGCTCACCCGAAGAACAACATCGACAGAACATACTTGTGTGCCACTGGCATGGGAAGGTTTTCAACTTGGTTGATGTCATGAGGACCAACTTCGCAAATTATTTTTCGAGATATTACCATGCAGCACTAGCTTTCCATTGAAATTAACTGACCTTCATCGTAACAACGATGCATACAAATTGTCGGACTACAATCCATTGGACAGATCAGATTAATCACATGCCAGTGTGATCCACCATGATCAAGACATCAGCCAAACTAGCTTGGACCAGCGATCCTCAAAAATCACATACAATCATTCATGATCATCCACCAAGAGCCATGATATTCTACAAGCATACACGATCAACCATGATCTTCTGTGCGTATACAATAGACAATGAGCACCAATCATCCTTCCAAAATTAATCACAACCTTCTCCAACTAGAACCATACACACAATCACAAAAACGCTAAATAACACTAGCACACAAAAGAACATAGAGCTTGGCACAAAAACGTTTCTTCTCTTATTCACTCCAAAGAGAACTCTATATGTGGAATGCCTTCACCCATAAGCTCTACTTATACAAGAGACAAGGGATCCTCTCCTTTCAATGGTGATAATGGCCCTTATGATCATAAGGCTCATTATAACCATCAAATATGGAGGTTACAACATTTACAGCCCGTTATCTGTATGTACACGTGCATTGGCATCCACCAGAGTAAGGTAATTCATTACACTAGAAACTGCATCATCATCTTCCGCATGGATTGATGAGTCACCTCGCATCAATACATATACACCTCCACAAGCTTATAGCAAGTCTGCATCATCATGTCTCGACACACATTAACAAGTCATCGCATGTGCATGGTAGAGCTTACACCATCTCACACGTCTCCATAACATTCATATACGAGCCAATGCATGAATCCACTGTCATGTCACACCCTGTTGAGTGTACATGTAGCCACTTGTTCTATAATCTTGTGCCAAGGACCCACGACACTACATACATGCAAGTGCCCACAAGTGTGGCACCCTTCATTGAGCAGGAAAACCTAATGACCACGGTAATTCCTCTGAACTCGATTGAGTAGCATCCACACTGCTCCATCCATGCAACCGAAATAACCTCAAAGGTACCCATGCACCCAGTTGTCTATCACCAAGCATCCACATGCATTTCCAATGATTTTCAGGCATGACAGTTGCCGTGAAAACCGTCTCCTACAAACTTCAATTGCCAGAGAACTTACTTCTTCTCAAGTAAAAATCAAGTCCGCTTCCAGTGTATCATCAAGTCAAAGATTGAGAGGGGCGTTATATGCCCGGAAAGATTAATAGTTAATATCGTATGTGAGAAGATCTACCTTTAAAGGAAGAGATTTGAAATGGGATGTAGAGCAGAGGCAACCTCACTCAATTCACGACGACAATGTTGTGGTGCAAAAAAGAGACAGAATCTATTGTTAACTTTCTTATTCAAGGGATTGAGGTCAGTATAAGATCACTCTAGCAAAGGTGGTCTACAAGGATATGAGATAGTCATACCAGATGACGGTAATAATCTTTGTTGGCTGACATTTCAGCGTGAAGTAGGAATTTCCATACAAATTATTAGAATGAAGAGCAAGTTCTCAGAGCTGGAGGTCGTGCAGGTTTTTGAATGTCACAGACAGAAAGAAATTCCTAAGTGAGCCAGATGAAGTCTGGAATGGGATGATTGGGTTGTCAAGGTGACTTGAAAAAACAAGCTTGTAAGCGAGATGTGCCAAAAAAGCAGCTGTCTGATTGAAGTTAAGCAATAATAGAATTACTTCCTCTTCAAGATTATATTTCTCTTGCAAGAATCAATGCCCAGCCTCAATCATAATATAGCATCAGGAGCGCGGATTTGCAATTAAAGGCATTTTCCGGAACAGTCAGTCCATCTCTGACCTTCGGCTACAAGGTCAAAATGGACCCTCTGTCTACAAAAACCATTTCGATTTGCTTTCTTAGTCTTAACAAAATTGTAAAATAACACTCATCAAAGATTACAAAAAGACAAACTATATAGCGGTTAGGACTTAAACAGATGCAAAATGAAGTGTTTTACTTCTATCATAAATTTCAATCGCAAACAAAATAAAAAAATGATAGCTTCAAATGCAAAAATGTCATGCTACTAATTATAATATTGTGAAATAAAATGACACGTAGATCGCAAAACACATATGTATATATAATTTAAAGAAAAGCATGTAAAAGAACCTGAATTATAAACCCAATTTCAATTTCATATCTAAACTTCAAAAAGTAACAAATTGGTAATCTATCTTTAAGATTTGTTTCAATTTGGCCTGTGATTACTGATTGTTGATCTTGTCTTTCTAGAATTAAATCACATTACTTTAAAATCAATTTGAGACAAATTTGAAACATCGAATACCTCATTGCTAACTTTAAAATTCAGGTATAGAATTGAAATTGGGTGTGTACTTCAGGGGTTTTGTGTAATTTACCCTGTATAAGTTATACTAAGCTAAATGTAATAATATATCATATATTATAATATTATTTCTTATTATATACAAGTTATTTTACTGATGTATACATAATCAATAAAGTATAAAGTATCAAGGCAGGAACGAGAGGACGAAGGGGCAACTAGGCAATGGGAAAGGCAATCTTACGTCTAAGCTTAATGGACCAAACAGTCTTGATGATATTCATGCTATGTTCGGCAACCCTCTATATGTTGCCTGGCCCAATAACCCAAGATGACAATCTTACTAGTCAGCTTAGGGAAAAATTTATCTCCAAGATACTAAAGTGCAGATTTATAGGAAATGGACTTTCTAAAGGATACAAGTTCTACTATGAGTCTCAACCTTCCTTGAAAATATGAAGATGAGCATAAAATGAAGTAATGAGATCTTACAGCTGTCCTACAGGATAATAAAAAAGACTTGGAGACGAAGACATGAATTGATATCCCAATAATCGTAGATACTTAGAGAATATAACTAACAACCATGATGATCCTGTGACGGAAGTGGGGGACCTCACAAAACCCACTAATATAATCGGTAAATCGCAAATTGTTTAATTTTAGATAGCCTTGACTAAACCACTGAAAATAAGTATACTCAATATTAACCAGTTTTCATAGATTGGATCCATGAGTTGGATGTAGTACTTGCAACTAAACATATAATGTGTGTGCTTACGAGCGGAAGTTACAATATTCCTCGTAATGATGATGGATAACTCAATATGACGTACGTGTTTCCATAATCCTAATTACTCAGTGAATGTTGATATAGATTATACTGTTTAGATCCTTTTTAATCCGAAGCATATGCTTTTGGCAATGAAGAGTGCGCTCAACATTTTAAATCATAAAGAAGATGGTTCACTGCATTATGAAGCAAAGTATTCTCAACCATTCAAGTCATTGGAATCGAGAGGGATGCAGATAGACGATTATAATTAGTTTATTGTCTCAATCCAAATCCTTCATGAACTGCATAGTTTCATCTTGGATGAAAAAGATAAAGTAAATGAATGTTAAAGATACTCTTCATATTAAAGTCCTTCGAGGACATGAATAATTGTAGACCATTTAAGCAATGGTTATTTCAAACTAAGGGAAGATATGTGGAAGCATGGGTCGGATTGATAAGAAGAAGAAAGATCAAAGAGTTAACTACACTTCTGTAACTTCACACAAGGTTCAGGAAAGCGGTATGCATATGCGTTCGGACAGGTCACTGAATAGTGCTTAAGCACCGTATGCGGGGGCATATGCGGGGTATATGCGGTTCTACGCGATTTCCTAATTTTTTATTTTAAAATAAATAAATATATACAAAAATGACTACAACAGTACTAAATTTATGTACAATTGTGGTCCAACAGAAGATCTAAGAAAAATAACTTTCATATAGAGTTCAAAACAATCTTTATCAATCAAATATCAATACTTCAATAAAACGGTTAGCATACAAAATAATTGACAAGAATTAACAAAATAGAAAAGTTAGCACACAAAATGCCTCTATTGTTGAATATAATGTCAACTACTGCAATAAGCCAAAATACTAGAAGTATGACTATCCAAGCTTCTGATAATCCTTATAGAATGAGACATGAAGTTCTCCGGTGTATCCCACATCTATAACTCATCGTTGGAACCGACTTACTAGTTGGATGAAAATATAAGTAGATAGTTATATCCAATACCTCTACATACACTTTGCATTGTTTTACACATGTTTTGGAAGACTAGAAGACTTGATCTATAGGAAGATAGTCATCCACACGATTGACATAAATATTATAACAACTACCATTGGAATTTGTTGACCACCACATTCAGATGGTAGTTGTTTGTCTTAGATAATGTCTTTATGATCAACATGCTAGAAGAATTGACATCTATTCCTAAACTTATTAGACATAGACATTCATTCTGATAAGATGTTATCATAAAGATTTATGACAAATATGTTTCAGATGATGTTATAAATCTCTGGTGGACACAAAATTAGATATTAATGAATGTGTCATCAATGCTTCTAATACTGTTACACGAGAAGAATTTAGAGCTTTAAAGGAGGAGCAAATAAATTCATCAACTATTGACTCAACATTGTTAGGCATCATCCTCACATATTTGACAAGGACACCCTACTTGTATATTCCCAAAAACAACAATTTGAGGAGCCTCAAGGTCCCTATCTGCATTAGTGTGTTTCTATCGCCCATGTGTAGAGGACGTATCCTTACCAAACCTTTGCTTCAGATTCTTCACTTGCACTTCTCAGATTCGCCTGCACTGCAACAATGAGGCGGAGACCATTTACCACTTTTTATTCAATTGTGAGAAGTCTTTCGAGGTTTGGCATGAATCAGGTCTTAACTGGCTAAACCAACAGAATTTCTTGGATTCTCGCTTTATAAACAAGCATCAGCCATATATGGAACTGCTCATCCCGTTCGTTGTTGTCTTGGAGATCTAGCTGGCTAAAAATGGTGTAATTTTGCGTCGAAGCATTTCTATGGGGAAAATATATTTTTTCATGCCAAAACTCTTCTTGAATCTTGGTCATTGTATGTTTCTCTTATCCTTATAAATTAATATAACTGGGGTGGACACCTTTACGTGTTTCACCCTTTTTAACATAAAAAAAACAGTAGACAACCTAATAATTATGGAAACCCACCCAAGAGAGTATTACCTTCCACACCACCCAGCACACAAAGAAGAAACAAAGATGGTGAAACCTTCTCCCACTTTAAGTAGGGTCAGGTACATGGATTCTTGCTCAAATTTATGTTGAAAGATCTAATTATTTTTACGTTGGATGTCGACAACATAGCACAATCTCTGTAAGGGGAGATTTGAACCCAGGTCTTTTTAATGGTAGACACACTGCACTACCATCAAATCATTGAATTGGGTACAACACACAAAGAAGAAGTTATTTAAAAAAATAAGCAAAAGGAAATTGCAAAGAGGCTCGGTCACTACAACGTTTATGAAAAGATTGATAGTATTCGCATGCACAAAAAGAATGCAAATATATAGAGATTCGCAAAGGAGACTTCCAGTGTTGAAGTTTGCTAGATAATTCATATCATAAGAAATTTACACGCAAACCCTCAATAACCTTGAAACATATCGACTATAAATTTTTGTCACGATCAATTATTGGGCAAAGCAATGCATTAGAAGATGATTTTAAAGTACAACGAGCTGATGAAACAAAATAAGCACCTTACCTAAGATTAATTATCAAAATTCTAAAAGGGTTTGTTGTAATTTGTATTTTAACTAAGTAGAGAAAAAGATCTAAAATCTTCCTCCTCTTCTTTAGCTCCTCTATAAAAGGAAATTTTGGCTAATGGAATGAGACAAAAAAGAACCAAGAAGATTGCATTTTCACTTAAAGAAAGTATTTCTATTAAAAAAACTATTTCGTATTCTCCTTCCCATTCCTCCATATGTCTCCATATCTACTCTTCCTTCATATTTCGCGAAATTTTCGTTGAAATTTTGATTTCGACATCGGGATGAAATTTCGAGCGAAATGGCAACAAGGGGGCCTTTTCAGGTCATTCCATCACAAATGCTGGTCGATATGGGGGAAATTTCGTCGAAAATATTGTATCGATAAGGTGTCTATACGATAGCCGATACCAATATTTAAACCATTGCTTACAGCATCTCCATCATCTTCAAAGTACTTTCTCTTCATAATAAAGAAAGCTTCATTTCCCTTCCTTTCTCTCACATCTCTTCTACCTCCACCTAATTTCCCAATCATGGCCTTAAATTTCGCCGAAATTCGGTCGAATTTCGGTTTCGGTAGGTGACCGAAATTCGGCCGAAATGGCTATATCGGTCGAAATTTGGGGGGGTCTAGTTCAACAAGCCACCGAAATGACCGAAATTTCGGTCGAATTTCGACCGAAATTCGGCCGAAATTTCGTTTCGGTCCCTCAACGAAACGAAACCGAAATCCGACTTTTAAGGCCTTGCTCCCAATTCGTCATTACCATTCCATCATTTTTGACCCCAATTCCCCGCCATCTCTCTTTCTCCTCTACACATATTTACACTTCTAAGATATCTCCTTTACTTAACCATCCACCACATTCTCAGCTTTCCTTTCTTCTATCTTCATCACTACACAACTGAAATCCTTTAATCGAAAGGCACTTAGCATGCCACGTGGAGAAAATGAGGGGAAATGCCAAAGCATCCATTGTTGCAACATGAGGCGGAAAGACAAACAAATGGTGAAGCAAACACGCGTAGAAGAGACGATTTGCAGGCCATATGCCACATGTGAGTAGCATGCAATGGAGTGCACGTCTATTTAGCCAAATGACATGAGAAACCAAATCCAAGATTAAAATAAAGTTAGGTCAAAACCTCTTACTATATAAGTGACCCATGGGTTGAACAAAAATCAGAGTTTTTTCTCAATTTCACCTTCATGATGTCTCTTCCATCACTACAACATCCAAACTTTCATGTTACCCTCATCCTCTATTTTCTTCGACGAATTCCATTCTACATCGATTGAAATAATTTTAATGAAAGTGAAGATGCATTCCATCCACAATAAAACCAAGCCCAACCAGTTATAATCCATCCACCGCTCACCCACCTAACGCTTACGTACATAATCCAAACCCCTCTCCCCGTTCATCGTTTATGAAGCTAATTACTCAAAATTAGGTATTTTAATCCTAGAGTCTACTCTTTGATGCAAACATATCTAGGAAATGAAAACAGAGACCAGTTCATTGTACACAATTTTGCCTGGGCTTATAAATCATATATGCTGCAAAAAAATAGCTTTGAGAAGAGCTTAAAAATCTCATAGTAAATGCTGATCATCCGAGAACAGATCAAATCACTGGTCCCTACTTAGACTATCCAGGGCAACATCATTATATGATAGTAAGGGATAAAATAATAGAAATCCATTCCAATCATATGAAAAAGAAGACCTTGATGCCGCAGGAAGCGAGCAGTTGAATAACAAGGTTGCTACTGAGGCCACAAAAAATGATCGTACTGAAAATGAACTATTAATACCACTCCAACCATCAGATGGATCTCCATTTAAAACTATAACAAAATCAGAATAGATCCATGTCTAGTTTAAGAACCTTCACTATCCGAGAACAGCATCGAAAGCAGAGCAATAATCTTGTAAAAATTTAAAATTGGCAGTTTATTGACAGCATACCTTGAGGCAGTAACTCTTGAATGAAGGGACCCGGACTTATCGTAAGTAGAACGAAGTGAACCACTGTCTCCATCAGATCTGGCTTTGCGTTCTTTCCTCTCTGCTGTCTGCACAGATTTCACTATAGGAACCATTTGCAACGATGGAAGATTATACATAGTCGCTACAGAAATATTACCTTTCTGATGTTAGTGAGCAACTTCATGTGTTCTTCAGGTACCACGGCCTTCACAGCATCAAGACCACATTTCCTTACTAGCATTCCAATTAGCAACTTGACCTGATATTCAAAAAGAAAGTTGGGTGGTCATATCTTACACAAATTTACCAGGTTTCCAAATATAAAAATAAGAAATACTTAAAACATACTACCAAAAAAGCAAAAGAAATTTCTATTACCTTCATGTACATAATAGGAATATATCCATATCAATTCACTACCATAAAATTTTATAAAGATTTAGATAGTCGGATCCATATTCATTTCAAAACAAATATGGATCACTTTGATATCCACAAATATAAACCCTTTAATAGACAAATACTTTTGTAAGAAGGAAAATAGGGTAATCACCAACAAGGTGTGCACCCAAAACCTTCATAAATTCACAACTTTTGAAGATAAAAGACCACATAAAATTGTAGTCAAAGGGAAATTAATGAGATCATGACTCAGACATACACTTAGCATAGTTGATCACATTTTCCGCATAAAATCTATCACGACGAAAAAGCACACCACTTCTAGCCATCCATATGGTCCAAAACAAGGAAACAACGATTGTTTTATTCCCTTTCAAAGTCTATCCAATTATACCAAGAAAGACCCAAAATTCCAACGCACCACCAACCGCCACCCCATTTATTCGGGATTTTCCCCCATACCTCCTTTGAGCTCTTGCACAGAAAAAAGATGTGATCCGCGTCTTCCACATCCGCAGAGCATCAATACCTTGAAAAATTCTGGCTCACCGAGCTCCAATATCACTTTACCACACCTATGAAGCCAAAGGAAGATCTTGATCCTTAATGATGCATTTGCAACTCCACAATCTTATACCATCAGCCATGCAATCCCCAGGGTCAAAAACAATCGTACCACAAAGAATACAATAAGCCTCCGTCACAGTAAATATGCTGTCATCATGTCAAATGATTGCGGCCAACATAAGGACACTCATAACTTGCTAGTCTCTTCCGAACGTCGATCAGAGACATCACAACAAAAAGGCAAGCTACATGAATTGCCATCCCACGCTCTCTTGACTCGCACCTCCTTCTCACTGACAAAGGCAAACATCCAAAGGAAATGATCACAGGGCACCCCATCCTCTGACCAACCATCAATGCAAAAACTGAAATCACCATACCAGAAGAACAAGATTAAAAGAAAGCAAAATCCCAGGTACAGTTAAGAAAATCCTATTCCATAATGTGAAGGGGATTGAGCAGTCCCAGAACAAACAATGCTTGAGGAGACCCCGTAGGTCTTCCAGACAAACAAACAAAGCAAATTAAACCCATCTCCCCAACTACAACTGACACGTTTGGTCAGCTACGCATACTTCATATCCCTCGAATCAAGAACCCCGAAAACTTCATCGGCCTTCTGCAGCATCATTGTCTTCCATTTCACCAAAGGGACTTCGAAGACTCATCCGAGTCATCCCAAAATGGCCAAAAACATCTCTCATCAAAACACAAGCCAATGTTTAACCCCCAATACTAGTAACCTGGACGAGATAAAGAAAATAGGAAACATTCAACAACCTTGAACTACACCAATCTCCCCTCCCCCCATCCGACATGCAAGAAGCCTTACAACAAGCTAGTTTCTTCTCAAGCTTCTCAATCAGAGACAACCAGTCCGATTTCCTGAGTCTACTATATACCAAGGAAAGATTGAGATTCAGAAAGGGCAAGCATGACCTCGATGTCCCTAACCAAGCCTCACATGCAAAAATCTCCTCCAAAGTCGGTTTGAAAGGCATAAAAGCATATTTTAGTTCCATTGATGCATAAACTAGAGACATCTCCAAAAAGGTCAAGAATCATTCAGAAACCTCTACAGCTCAAGAGCCTCCCGTCCACAGAAAATTGTATCATCCATACTGCAACTGGGGAAAAAGAATGCATGTAAACAATGATAGGTAGTCTCCGCAAACAACTTTCCATCATGATTGTGTAAGCAACAGCAAAAGCAAAAAGGGTGAGGGGGATCCATGTCTTACATCCCTCTGCGGCTAAAAAAAAACCTAGGCACAGTAACAGTCGAACACAATTGCACATGATGATGTAGTCATTCATCACTTCATCAAAGTAATTCAAATCTCTGAAAATCTATGATGCTATAAAGAGGCCCAGCTGAACCATCAATATCCTTGGAAAAGTCTACCTTCGAAAGTAACCCTTCAATTTACATCTTTTCCAATTAGAGTTGATCTCAATAGCCATTAGCATACTATCCATCAACTGCATGCTTGTGATAACAGCAAAATCCATTGGCAAAATAATTTTCCCCAAAATATTTTTGAAATGGTTAGCCATACCTTTTGCACAATGAGGTATATGCCATTGGATAACAAAATCAGGCAGTAGTCATCCAACTTCACAGCAACATCCTTCTTAAGTAGTAAAAACAATGAACGTGTGATTAATTAAGACGCTTAAAGCCATGCTTCACTTGCATAAACTCCTCGACCATAGTAAAAATATCATCTGCCACCATATCCCAGTCTCTGAAGAAGAACAAGAATCCATCTGGAGAAAGACAATGTTAGCATTCAAGTCAAAACGGCATTACAAACTCACGCATATCAAAAACACAAGACACATGTTTACATTACCGTGAGATATACATGTCGACCCCCTGCCCACTAGTGGGTACCCGTGGAACATGTCAGCTATTCGATCTTAAATCTCAGGTCACTGCCTTAGCCACAATCCACTCCCCTTGAAACACCTTGCCAACAACCATAACGAGATGAATGAGGTTTCACCTGTATCTCCTCTCTGTAGAAGGAAAACATCTTGTGTCCATGCCACCTTTCTATAAATGAAGTCTCGTTTATGCCTCCTCTCCATGGAATGAAAACATCATGTGTGTGTGTGTCACCATTCTAGCATTTATGCATTGATTTAAGCTCTCCACCTCCCTTTTGCATTCTCACTCCTCAACAGTTGTCTAGAAAACATTAATATGCAAATATCTACATCCACCAAGTCACCCTCATTCTTCAACCCATCAAACCAGACAATCTCCTCTATAGCAAAAGGCATCATTTGTTCCAGCTGCACGCTAGAGACTTATATCTGAACCCCATAAGCGTCTTATAAGGCTTGACTAGCTTACGAACTAACCATCTCATTGTTGAAGCGATGACGATCACACCATTCTAAAAATCCACCGCCTTCTCAAAAACCAGCCTCCAGCATTCAAGATCGCCCAAAGTGAAAGAAAGAAGACGAGCATATCCCTCTCCGTCACCCAAGAAAAATTTATTTTAATATGTGAATATTGTTGTAGATTTATTTATAATTGTATAGAATATCATACCCTATTTAATCATATTTGATATAATTGTTACAAAGAAAAAACTTTCAAGATAAGGGATGTTTACTGTTATAAAATATGAAGAATGCGGAAGCGATTGATAAACAGAGCATAAACAAGAAATATGAAAACATGGAAGAACAAGATTTAACGTGGAACCCTACTCCGTGAGGAGCGGGATGAAACCACGGGAGAAGCCCTCAACTAGGGCGTGTTTTTCTATTGATTTTCTCAATGAGTACAGGAGGTCTGGGGCTCCTTATATAGCCTTCCCAGAGCCTCCAAGTCCCACCCACAGGCGGTATGGGACTAAACACTGGATGGGGTAAATGGATCTTCTCCAGGATCCATTTACCCTTTCTACAACTCATGGGCGCATAACCAAATACTCTAACACTCCCCCTCAAGCTGGAGCATGCAATGCTCAGCTTGGACAAACAAACAGAAGGAAACTCAACTCACATTACAAGACACTACGGACAATATCAACCCAACGCGCACATGCTGCAGTCGAGGACGTTGCTTCTCATGCCGTGCAGGTGAGGAGGACGAACGGGTTGGAGTGTGAGTCAACTGAAGACTCGGAATCTGACCGTCGAGTCTGAACTTGCGCCTGAAGTCTCCTCGTCGGAGAACTGGGTCTCTCCCATCTGGCTCAGAGAATGGTGCACTGCTCTGGTGTACCTATGATACCACATGAAAACCCTTGCCCTCAAGGGAATGGTCCTCTGCTCTGGAGTCCCTATGGCTCACATGAAAACTCTGGCCTGACAACTAGAAAAATGATGGGGACCTCTGACAAAGATGGCAACTTATGCTCATCTGACAATGACCGCACACTCGTACGTGTCTGAAACTGGAGACTCGGAAACAATGATCGTCGAGTCTGAACAACTGTAGAGTCTGATCAACTGGCTGGTCTGGAGACTGACATCTGAAACTGGAATCTGGATCATGAACAGACCTGTGACTCTACATATACTCCCCCTTTCTCCCATACTTGTCGGAAAAATGAACATCGACAAAGTTGGGAGAAGACAAGATAGAAGGGGAAAACAAAACATACTTGCGGCTTTTCATTTTTTTTAATAAGCCGTTACTTTTTTTTTGTAAGCCGTTACCTTTTTTTTCGGCTTTTACATCACACTTTTTTTTTAAATGCATACAGCTTTTCTTTGTATGCGACCTTTTTTTTTCTTTTTTTTTTCTTTTTTTTGAAAAATGCGTATGGCTTTTTTTTCGAGTACGCGCCTCTTTTTTTTTCTTCTTTTTTTTTGAAAATTGTAACTTTTTTTTTAAATACACAGCCAAATAGGGTTCAAAATCTCAACCACCCCCTCTTTTTTTTCATAACTCACGGCACAACTTTTCTTTCTCCCCCTTCCTCCTTTTTTTTAACTGCCTCATCTCTTTTTTTTTTTGAGCCTGCTCCCACTTTTCTTTTATGCTCCACAAAATTTTTCCTAACACACGGCCCCACTAGGCCGAACTACAACAGCACCTCTAACCTTTTTTTTTTCACGCCCGCCGCCTCTTATTTAGGGTTCCCGTGAGGGAACCCACGCATGCCACGCGATGCGCCTTGGAATACGACGCTGCCGCCAGAGGGTTCCTTGGACGAGAGGAAGGAGCAAGGCCGCGTGCGATGCACGCCTGGAGGAGCCGCCGACTTGCATGGAGATGCACGGGACTATGGGGCGGCGCCGCCTTGAGAAGCAGCTGGTGAACTGGGAAACAGCGGGGAAAGGGCATCGCGAGCGAGGAGGAGCCCTTCTGCGCCGCCGGTTGAGGTGCGATGAGGAGACCTGCAAGGTGCGAGCCCCCCCCCCCCCTTGCGAGGGCGATCTGGTCTGGAGGGCTGGAGAATCGCGCATGTTGAAGAGGATGCGCGGGAGCCTCGCCTGGGGGCTTGCTGGAGATGCACCTCTGCCTGGAGGATCGGGGGTCGAGGCAGGGGCCTGGGTTCCGCCTGGTGACTTAAGGGCGGAGGAGCGCGTGACTGGGGGGGGGGGGGGGGGGGGGGGCGCTGGGAGATGCTTCACGGGAAGATGAGCCGGCTGGGAGGGCCGCCAGGGGGTTGCGGCATCACCGCCTGAGGAGTTGGAGGCGTTGCGGATACGCGCCTGGGCGTTGCGGATACGCACATGGACTTGGAGGCTTGATTAGGGTTTCCCAAGAAGCCCTTGTTGTTGCTTGCAGAGACGATCATCGTCTGTGTGTTTCCAACGTGACTTGGATACACCTGGAGCGCATCGAGGATCCGCCTTGAGCACAGATGCAGTGCGCAAAGGTACGCACAATGCGCGAGGATACGTCTGGAGCGCGCATAGAGGAGTCGTGAGGGTTTGAGGAAGCCGTCGTGCCCTGGTTGGGATGCGAGAACTGAAGGCCTGAAGGAGTATGACCAGCCAAACATAGGGTTTCACAAAACCCTAGAATTTCACGGACAACATCCGGAACTTAAAAATAATCTTCAAAGATCGAACATCTTAATACTCGAATCTCGAATCATAAAACAAAGAAAAACAATTCCTCGAGAATCGACCCGCTCTGATACCATGTTATAAAATATGAAGAATGCGGAAGCAAAACATGGAAAAAGAATAAACATCACAAAAGAACAGCGGGATTAACGTGGAACCCTACTCCGTGAGGAGCGGGATGAAACCACGGGAGAAGCCCTCAACTAGGGCGTGTTTTTCTATTGATTTTCTCAATGAGTACAGGAGGTCTGGGGCTCCTTATATAGCCTTCCCAGAGCCTCCAAGTCCCACCCACAGGCGGTATGGGACTAAACACTGGATGGGGTAAATGGATCTTCTCCAGGATCCATTTACCCTTTCTACAACTCATGGGCGCATAACCAAATACTCTAACATTTACACCATGTAAAAAATGTATTTAAAGTTTAACCCATATGTGCTTTCTATTGAGATCCTAACCCCTCTAAAATTGCCAATTTTACATCATCGTTCATGAGGGTTTAACTGTGGATCTCCTACCAAAGCACTCCACCCAAGGACAAATAGCACTTTAAAACCTTATACAGTGTCCCAAGCTCCTTGAATACCCAATCTATGTACCCTCCATTAGGCGTCAACCTCCACAAACTCCCATCCCAGGCTGGACCCTAGCACCCAGTGTTCAGGAGATTGGCCCGTGCGGCAGCATATGGGGCCACATATGCCTATGCGGCCACCTTGACGCACAACTTTCCTCAAGTGCAACATTATTCGCCCCATGCGCATAAGCGGGCCGCTTATGCGGATCGCATGGCAAAAACAGATCTTCAAAAAGTTATTTCATTTTTAACCAAACATTTTCCTACCCCCGAAACCAATCATTCCAGAATCAGCTTCCCATTGCCTCTGCCATCATCTAGTAGCAACATGTTGCACATAGTAGGAGCAAGGTCACAAAATTAGGTAGCCGAACAGCCGGGTCAATTACTAAGGGACTAATCGAGAGTCGTGCGACTAAACGGAATCAGTCGAACATTAGTCACTTTGTATTTATATATAAATATATGAAATAAAAAAAGCATTTTATACATATATTCTTATATATTTACATGTTTTTACATTTTATATACAATCATAGTGAAATTGATGCATTGTGGAATAACACATTAGGGCAAAATTAGAACATGTGTTGATTTGATTTTGTTCAATTAGGTTTTCCATTCCTTAATTAAAATTAACTAAGATCGGGTGAATTTTATTTTAGTTAGTTCATTGCAATTTCATTTCCATTTGAAAAAGAAGATCGTATATTATTTCGAATCAATTAGTGAGTCGGTATAGATCAATTAGTTATCGGTTAGAGATATTTAGGGTAAGTCGGTATGATTTTTATATAAAGGGGATGATAGTCCAATATTTTGATCAGTTGAAGTTGAACAAATAGGAGTTTATCCATTTATCTCTTCCCCTTCTCTATTCTCCCTCCACGCCGCCCAATGGAACTACACCATGACTGAGAAGGAGATGCTAGAGTGACTATCTACACAGATCACACCACCATCCGATACCTCAGGGCAAAGAAGGATGCCAAAGCTAGTTTGACCAGATGGATCCTTCTACTTCAGGAGTTTGATATAGAGATTAAGGATAAACCTTGAGTCAAAAATGTGGTGGCGATTTTTTAACAAAAGTAATTCTAGTTATTGAAAGAAAAATAATAATTAAAATTATTTGTATTCTAGTTTCCTCTGAACTCCTAGAATAACCGTCATTTGACTCTTCCTCTTCCATGATCCCTTAATGTCATTCTCCCCTATCAAGGTTTTTATAGAAAAAAGACAATGATTCTATATTTTTACAACCAGTGAACGTGAGTCGATGACCTCACATAATGAGCAATATCAGATCTTATCATACCATGGTATATACTAGACTCACAACTATACTAGCAAAAGGAATACGTCCTTTATTCTCTGCATTTGACTAAGGTGCAACAAAAACATGAAGATGAAAACATGTTGTAGATTACATACTCAATGGCTTTGTTGTGGACATCCAAAATTCCGTCAAGACCTTCTCTGTGTAGTTCTTTTGAGTTAAGACAGATTATCCTTATGCATGATCCCTGAAAAATTTCATACCTAAAATAATCTATGTTACACCAAAATCTTTTATAGAGAACTCTGAACTAAAAAACTTCTTCAAATCATCAACGGTATTTTGTTCTTAGCATCAATCAACATATTATCAAAATAAGGCAATAGATACATGAAGGTTCCATCATCCACCTTGATGTAATAAACACAATAGCCATATAGGCAACCATGCACAAGATCGACGATGAAGCTATCAAATCTTGTGTATCATTGCATGGGAAACATCTTGAGCTCATGCAAGAACTTCAATATGCACAAATGATCTTACCTCGGAACGTGAATCCTTCTGGTTAGCGCATTCAAAAGTCCTCTTTGAGATCACCATGCAGAAAGGATGTTGTCACAATTAATAACTCCAGCTCTATGTCTTGTGGTATTACAAGAGTTACTAGCACAAGAGCTAGTAACACCCTAGTGGACGTATGCCTCGCATTGAGAGAGAATATCCTATTGAAACCATCGCCTTCCTTCTGACTATAGCTTTTTTATAACTAGCAACGCCTTGTATCAGATTCCTTCACTACCTAAGATTCTTATCTATTTCCTGAAGTTATATTTGCAACCAATGACTTTCCTCCCTTTTGGCAACCTGACAAGCTTTCATTTTAATTCTTGTGAAGAGATTGCATCTCCTCAACCATAACAACCTTTATCTATTTGTATAATTCTTCCGCAATAACATCCTTTTATCATTTTATGTGGACAGCTTTAGACACTATGCCTCCTCATCAACTCGTGGTAGAAATGCAACCATGTCTTCAAGATGAATCTATGAGGATGATGCACCTCTCTACGAGATCAATCAATACAAATTCTATGAGACCTCTCCAATGGTATTATGTTGTTCAATATCAACCTAATTAGAAGTTGTGTGATTAACTACTTGATCACAACCTTGTGTCGATTCAAACTAAACACGTCCATATACATCATTAGATATTCTGGCATCAACAAGCTTGACCCTCAAGTTAATCATAAAACTCTCCTCAAACGTCATATTCATGATTATTATATGATTTGAAAGGGACCAAATTCTATATCTCGTTACTCTTGCTGAATAACTTGCAATTACCCCCTTTTCACGTGTATCTATCTTTCCCTCATTGACAATGTAATAAGCAGCACTACTAAAAACACGTAAAAAAATTTTCACACGATAACCAAGCCATACCTCAAAGGATGTCTTGCATGTGATAGCAAATGCATAACTCTAATCCTCTAACATGTTGTATTCATGGCTTCATCCCAAAATGCATTATTAAGGCCAGTGTTTGAGAGCATGTACGTTACTCTCATGGCGTGTTATGTTCATGTTTGTTTCTTGAATGACTTGCTCTTCTGCTTAATCTTTTAAGACATAAACCTTCACCAAGTAATCATCAATAATAAAACAAGAAATAGTAGGCACCAAATCTCTTTCATGGGTCATTACCAACTTGCGACTAGTGTATCTCCACAATTTGTAGAAGCCATGTGACGAAGTCCACAAATATAGACTCAACCAAACTACTTCCAGTGTAATTTATTCTCTGCAAATTACAAATGACTAAACATAACTCAAATAGCAAAACCAATAAATTAAAAGAAGCATCTCTATCCCCTATTTTAGCATCTATACTTTCCAAAATTAGAAGTAGTGTATTTAGACGATCTAGATGATCCTTTAGAGGGGTACCTTCTTATATAAGGAGAGAGAACGGATGTAGCTTCAACAAATTCCTAGTCAAAGACTTTGTACATACCCTCCAACAACAACCACAGACTCGTGGTAGTCTTCTCATCGATGGCCTACACAATAATCTCATTTGCCAAATACAACATGATCGTCGAGCGCACCTCTTCTTCTTGCACCGTCAACGTTGTGGTGCTCAAGTGTCCTCGCCCACTCCAATAGTATCGATATGCCTTGTTGCTTGAGAAAGTTGTGCATCTCAACATGACAAAGTCTAAATATGTCCCTGCTGGTGAATTTCTTGATCTTCTTATTGTCGACGACGTCTCCTCCTTCCTTCGGGAGAACTTGATGGCTCCAATACCAGTTTATAGCATGTAATATAAGTAGGGAGTGGATCAAACACGTACATAAACAATCAAAAAAACAACCCCAATGCAAGATTTAAAAAGTTCACCCATGATTGTGCTACGCCCATGGTGGTAGTAGTGAAGCTCTCTTAATATGGTGGAAGAAACGTAGTACCAAGGATGATTAAAAACACTAACTATATGAGAGTGTCTATAGTTGCCCCATACATACAAGTGAGCTAATCACACCACAATTATAAAGATCCCTAATCAATTGGGGTATAAATGGATTCTAAAATCACAAATTAATCATAGTTCGGATGGATCCTTTGATCAAAAACTATCTAAACGGACCATCTAATCAATCACAATATGGATGGATCCTCTTATCGAACACAATCTAAATGATTATTTGATCAATCTAAATCCGGACAAACTCTTACACCAACTAGGAATCAGATTCCTAATCAAATAGGATTTAAGGCATACCAACACGCTTGACCCCCGTTCCTTGACCTTGCATCCATCCCTCATGCTCGGAGCTCTTGACTTTTACACCCCACCCCCAACCTTTTAGCATAAAAGTACCCAACCCAACAACAACGAGAGCCCATATCCCAAGTTTCACATGCAGTCTCATGTTTGCATACCATCAAGCTCTTCGCAATACATTGTACGATATCTTAGAACTCCCAACCTCCCACCGTTTGCTTAGCATCATGACCATAACCTTTGTGAGAGAGGTTTATTAGCATGGACTAAAATATCAATTTCAATGTCGTTTCACCAAGCTCGAGAAAAGAAATTTTGTGGAATTTCATTTTTTTTCAATCAATGTTGTCTCTAAAAATTGATATAAAAAATTAAGGTTCCAATGCTATTTTTTTAAAATAAGATAGAAATACATACTTCTATACTAAAAGTGGTGCAATAAGGAAGTTTGACTTGTGCCACATCATACAGTGTACGTTGAAACATTGATGTATGTTTTGGAAAGTAAAATATGCAAATAAAAACAGAGATTTTTTTGAACATGAAACCGGTGGGTCATAACTTAGCCATGACCGGTCCCAAGCCTGGGTAAATTGAGGGCGATTGCGCGTTAGGTAGCCAACAACCAGCGTAGAAGAGATAAATTCCTAAATAGTGTTCTTTTAAGAACACTATTTAGGAATTTGTCTCGAAACCGCTCAGATAAATACCTAAATAGTGTTCTTTTAAGAACACTATTTAGGAATTTGTCTCGAAATCGCTCGGATCTTTTAATCATGGATTTAATCAAACATCTAAATTTCGCTTGAGCATTCCCTACTTACGACACATTGCATTGCTCAAATGCAATGAGAAATTGGCAAGGGATGTTACATCATTGCCCAGATGTAGTTCAAAATTTGCAAGGGTTATCGCATGAGGAAGCATGCGAGTAAATAAGCTAGTACTGATGCATCGTCGTCCGGATGCAATCCAAAATTTGCAAGGGTTCTCGCATGATGGACGCATGTGGGTAGAGAAGATAGTCCAAAAGAGGTTGCAAAGGAAGTCGCGGATAGGTAGTTGAAATATAGGCACTTTGACTGGCAAATCGATAGAGATAGTTGATGAGATGGAAAGAAGGAAGATTCAGATATTATTTCTTCAAGAGACAGAAAGGGTTAGAGAGAAAGCGAGAAGACATGCTTTAAACTTTAGTATTCAGGTAAAATAAGAGCAGAAATGGTATTGGAGTGGTTGTTCATAAGGATTTGAAAGATTGTGTGGTTGAGGTGCAAAGATCTGAGGATCGAATTATATTGCTAAAAGTGGTGCTCGAAGAAGAAATTATGAACACAATCTCAGTTTATGCACCACAAATTAGTTTAGATGATAGGATTAAACAAGATTTTTTGGAGGATTTGGATAAGATTATACAAGGAATCCCACAAAGAGAGATGATTTGCCTAGGTGGAGATCTTAATGGATATGTGGGAAAGGATGCTTCAGAGTATGCTAGTGTTCATGGAGGATATGGCTTCGGGGATAGAAATGAAGAGGGAAAAGACTTTCTGGACTCTACAACAGCTTATGATCTTTTCATTGCACATACTCTCTTCAAGAAGAGGGAGTAGCATTTAATTACTTATAGAGTGGTTCGAGTAGAACAAAGATAGACTACTTTGCGTTGAGAAGAAGAGATCGGTTGTGTTGCAAAGACTGCAAAGTAATCCCATGAGAGAGCCCAACTACCCGACAACGCTAGTTAGTCATGGATGTGCAAATAAAAGGGCTACTAAAGAAAATGAGGGTTTCCAAGATCACTAGAACTAGATGGTGGAATCTTTAATTGAAGCAATCAAGCTTCAGGGAGAAGATATTAGAAGACTTATCTTGGGATTGTAACAGAAGTGCTAATGAGATGAGGGAGGCGGTAGCATCTTGTATCTGAAGGGTAGCCAAAGAGATGCTAGGCGAGTCAAATGGAGGAGCCCCATGCCAAAAGGAGGCTTGGTGGTGGCATGGAGGGATACAAGAGAAGCTCAGAATTAAGAGAGCTTGCTTTAAAGCTATGTCTAAGGATAGAATAGATGAATCTGTCACAAACCACAAAATATCTAAGGAAGCAAAGAAGGCGGTAAGCGAAGCTAAGTAAAAAGCTTAAAAAGTTTTGTACAAAAATCTCTATTCTAAGGAGGGCCAGAAAGATATATTCAGGATGGCTAAAGCAAGAGAAAGATAAGAGATCTTTATCAAATGAGGTGCATTAAGGATGAGGAAGGTCACGTGCTTGTTACTCAGAAGGATATAGAGACTAGATGGAAGCAATACTTCCATAGCTTTTCATTGGGGAAGGAAATAGAGAAATCACTTTAGGAAATCTAGCTAGTAGTGAACGTTACTTGAATCATGCAAGCGACAAATGAATACAAAGGAAAGAAGTAGAGGAGGCTTTGAAAGTTATGAGACATGGGAAAGATGTAGGACCTGATGACATTCCTGTAGAATTTTGAAGAGTTTTAAGTGAGCATGGTTTGACTTGGCTTACAAATTTATTCAATGTTATTTGGCGAAACAAGAAAATACCTAAAGAATAGAGGGGTGGCATCGTTGTGCCTCTTTATAAGAACAAAGGAGACATTCAAAATTGTTCAAATTACAGAGGTATCAAGCTGATGAGTCACATTATGAAAATTTGGGAACGTGTGATCGAAAGAAAGGTGAGGAAAGTTCCAAAGTAATGAAAATCATATGGACACACACACGTAAAAGTCGGATTCGGAATGATGCCAATAGAATGAAAGTGGATGTAGCTCCGATCGAAGATAAGGTGCGAGAAAATCGCTTAAGATGGTTTGGCCATGTGCAAAGGAGGTCAGCTGATGCACTAGTGAGGAGATGTGAGTTTTGGAATGTTGAGATGATTAAAATAGGGCGTGGAAGGCCTAAGAAGTGTTGGAATGAAACTATACGAAGAGATCTTAGTTTTTTTGGATCTAAGCTCGAGAATGGCCCAAGATCTGAAACTTGTTGTCCCACCAATACCTTGTACGCTTTTCTGACCGAGAAGAAGCCATCCCTCCAGCACTAAGAGTCTCTCCCTTATATTGGTACTTCAGATCCACCCATTCTGATAGAAAGGCACAAGAACTCCTCCACCCTTTGCTCGGATAAAACTGCACCAAAGGTTGGCGTCCACGAATCATCCGACCGTACCTCCACCACAGAAGGCTCCTTGTTCGAAGCAACAACAAAAAGCCTTGGATATAGATCATGCATCGCTCCGAACTCCGACCAGTCATCCGTCCAAAATCAAAAACCCCGACCATTTCCCAAAATCATCCAAAGAGAACCAGATCAGGCACAACCGAGCCAATTCCTCTCCAAAAAGTCGTAGGCGAAGAGGCACAAACCGCTCGAACCATCGGGCTTGACAAAACACCATAAATAGATCGAGCCAAGTTGAACATAAGGTCGCTCCCGGGATCAAAATCTTCATTGCCCACTTCGCCAACAAGGCCGTGTTCATATATGCAAGTCGCAACACTCCAAGCCCACCCTCTCTAACCGGAGTGATCACCGTAGACCAATCAACCAAAGCAAGACCCTTGTTACGAATACATAACCGAATAATTTCGAATCTTCTCCTGAATACATAATAATTTTATTCAGTGACCCCTCTGACTAAATACCGAATACCGACTTCTGCAACACTACTAGTAAATACATTTCATTGACAGTGCTCTTTATCAAAGTTAGAATGTTAAAGTGAAGGAGTAAAAAAATAGTATGAATACTCCATTCAATCCGCAATTAAACATGAAATTCCTGATTTGGGGCAATATTCGTGTTAGACATGATTATTTGGTTGTCTGAATATTGCCCTCGACAACTAAAGTCCTTGTGGTTTCAAAAATAAACAAAAGCCCCATCTTACATTACTTGTTTATAGTCAACATAAGTAAAGCAAATATTCAAGCACTTTGCCTGATGCAGGCATGCCTCTAAGTTTGCCTATTTGTGTATGATTATAGGGGTATATAGGGGAAGAACTTCTTTGATGGCAAATTTACTGAGCTAATACGCAATCATATCATATATCATTGTATCTCAAAATGGCGAAGTTTATTCAGTGAGGATAGTAATGTAGATCTTCATTTTTGCAGAACAGCAAGCACTCAACATTTCTGAAGTATAACAACTACCAGAGTTCATGATACCAAGGCTGTGCTGGTACTAAAAAAACTGAAAAGCCAAAGAATTGCCACCGAAGATTGATAATCATCCACAGAATTAAGAAACAACAAAGACCCCCCCCCCCAAGTACCGTGGCAGTTTCCCTAAAAAAAAGTACCTCAGTAGTGTGAGACCAAGTACAACACATTTACCACACAGGGCTTAGCATGCTTTAAAACCACGTCATATCCCTCAAGAATCCAGATCCATCTTAAACAGTTTAGTTTTGCTGCAAAATATTTCCGCTTCGAAGCAAAGCAAAAACAATGGCATGTCACAAGCATCCTAACATAAACTATTAGACGTCATCGTTCCAAATTGAGAAAATGATAATTACATCCTAAAAAGAAGAAATGATGTCCACAAACTCTTTATGAAACATCGCTCAAATGCCATCCATATTCCATACAACACACAAGCTAAAAAAATTCACTACTTCAACTTTACCCACAAATCAAAAAAACTCGAATAAGGAAATTCTAAAGTTGAAGCTAATCCACATCCTCTATTAGTCTAATGAGGTAGGAATGCACTTTGTGAGCATAACAAAACTTCTGGTAAAAATACTAGAAAGAGTAAAGGAATGCCACCTTAGCTTTGAAGTGACTCTTGGTATTATCTTGCCACTTAAGCAATCCTTCAACAATGTTTTTCAAGTGACTATTCAACCAATCAGTTTGGGATTTCGCCACCAGCACCTTCACTAAACCCAAATTTGCCTGCAATCATTGGTTTTGGAAATGATGAATGACTGGAATCGGTTTCTAAAAAAAACAAATATCTAACAGTATTGAAGCTCCAAGCAAGCTCATCCAATGCAGAGTTAGAAAGTTAATACAAGTTTTTATCACTTGTGCCCTTCTTAACTTCTACAATATCAGTTATACCCTTCTTTTTTTGGAATATCGGAGGTGTCCCTGCCTTCTTACAAAATTCACAGTTCTTCCCTTTTGTAATATCAGTGATGCCCCTATTTTACCTTAACAGAAGGACAGAACTGTGAATTTTGTAAGGTAGGGACACATCTGATAATCCAAAAACGAGAGGGACATAACTGATATTGCAGAAATTAAGAAGGGCACAAGTGATAAAAACCCAACTTTTAAAGATATCTAGAAGCAATATTGAAGCTCCAGCAAGCTCATCTAATGCAGAGTTAGAAGTTAATGGAAATTGTATGTGTTTACTAGAGGAGTTCAAAAATGTCAGGAGACATTACTTTGCATATTTCACGATTCTTGCGCTGGAGTAGTAGAAATGCAGATGGAAGCAAGTTGTATGCGAGACCAACAAGATCGGAGAATTCATACGCCAAGCGTGCTAACCCTTTAACAGCTGCACTAATCATGTGTGGGGTTTCTCCAGCAAGACCCCCAGCAACCTTATGCCACAATGAGATAACACAAGTCAAAACATTTAATGGTGCTTTGGTCATTTAACCTGTCCAGTAAAATTTAAAAAAAACGAAGTTTAAAGCCCAGAGGAAAACAAATGGCAATACCATCTTGAAAAACTGTTCCAAATTTTCCTTCCTACCGCCAACTTCTTCATCCCCACAAGCATGACCAATCTTTACAAGCAAGTCATATGCCCTGTTTCTGGTTTTTTTGTTGTCCTGTAGAACGAATAATACAACCATTTATGTGTGTATGCGTGTTTATATGTATATGCATGCATGTATGTGTATATGTACCAACACAAATTATAATGACCTGCAAAAAGACAATTATCTGGAAATATAAGTTATAACAAATGACTGGCAAGGTAATATAAATGGAATAAGATAAAAATGTGCATCAAAAGAAAAGTCTTTAAAAAATGTTAAAAATTTAATATTGCATCTAAAACAGAACCAAGAGCATCCTATGAATACAAATAACTGCCTACAATTAAAAAAGAAATCTTCACATTCTGATATGAAATAATAGTGCTGATTTTATCAGTAGGGGATTTGGGGAATGGCATGAAAGCCTTAATATAAAGCCAAACATTAGAAAGACAATTTTAATTTTTGCCATTTTTCCCTTCTTTGCGTGGAGTAGGTATCAACAATGTTTACCAATGCGACCGCATATACCTGCACAGTAAGTGGGCCAAATAGCATATGCCTGCACAGTAAGTGGGCCAAACTGCACTCTCCATGGAGGGCATTATACAGTCTAAGCTGCATTACATATTCCGCATAGCCAGATATTAGGCCACATATTCGGTCCAAATTTAGGCCATAAACCACATTCTACAGAGAGTTGATATAAATCTTAGACTTTATCATTTACTTGTTTTGAGAATTTATTCACATCTAGTGTTATTCATGACTTATATAGAGGAGACGAATGCTACAATGCAAACCATGTAACACATAATCTTATTTCTAATATATTAAGAGATGCACGATTACATAATTACATTATTGAGACTTGAGCGAGTTCACTATTAAAAAAATAAGTGTCATTAATAAACTTACACTTAGCGAAAGTAAAAAAAGGAAAAACAGCAACCCCCAACCTCCACGCACACACACACAGAGCATACTCACAATGTAATAACTTACCCAAACGAAAAAGAAGCATGTTAATTTATTGGGATATTTACACCCATAACCTTGAGTAATTTAATAATTACCCCAGAAACCCTCGATAATCACGAATTACATAGAAGACCTTGAGTAATTCTTAATTCTTACGCCCATAACCGTGTTAACTTCCATCCAATTTCCCGTTAATTATAACTGTATCCGTCAACAATTTTATATTTTATACCCTTTAACTTTTACTTATTTACAAAAAAGGTCACTATCCCCTTCCTCCTCTCCTCTTCATCCTCCAAGCAACACCCATCTCCTCTGACCTCCGGTCGACCACTTTCTGCAAGCTCCGATGGAAACCTCCACTACCACCCCTCCCAGCCCCTTGTCGCATGGCCCAGGTCGGAGCCCCCTCCCCCTTCACGCGCGCAAGCCCCCCAGGTCGAAGCTCCCCCTCTCCGCCGGCCCGCAACCCCCCCCCCCCCTTCCCTCCCCTGTCGCATGGCCCAGGTCAGAGCCCCCCTCCCCGTCTGCAAGCCCCCAAGGTCGGAGCTCCCCCTCCTCGCCCGCCCGCAGCCCCCCTCCCTTCCCCGTCACATGGCCCGGGCCAGAGCCCTCCTCCTCCCGCCCGCAAGCCCCCAAGGTCGGAGCTCTCCCTCCCCGCCCGCAGCCCCTCCCTCCCCCGTTACATGGCCCGGGCCGGAGCCCCCCTTCTCCCGCCCGCAAGCTTCCCCCTCGCCGTCAGCCTGTAGCGCCCCCCCCCCCCCCCCGGTCGCATGGCCCAGGTCGGAGCCCCCCTCTTCCTGCCTGCCCCCCAGGTCGGAGCTCCCCCGTCCCTGTTGGCTCGCAGCCCCCACCCTCGCTCCTACGTCGCATGGCCTAGGTCGGAGCCTCCTCTTCCCACCTTCCCGCAAGCCCCCCACGTCGAAGCTCTCCCTCCCCGCAGCCCATCGCCCCTCCCACCAGCCCGCTAGCCCTCCAGGTCGAAGACCGCCCCCATGCTGATCCCGCGCTGACCTACTACAAAGCTCCCGCCCCCTCCTCGCGTGCCGACCAGCAAAACCTCCCTGATGCCAACTGTAACATCCGGGTTCCAAACAAACTCGAACCCGACCCGATTAGGGTCCGATTAACCTAATAAAGTTGTTAGTCAATGCCAAACAACCTAAAATGATCAATTGATCATTAATCAAAAGTCGTTCGAGCGAAATCTACCAAAAATCGATTGCACCGTAATGCGTGCCGCGAAAAAGCTGCGACACAAATTCGGAAACTGCGAAATAATCCAAGACCACCTAAAAATCCGATTCGGCGGAAGAAGACCAACGGAATCAACCGTTCGTCAATCGGAGATCGTATGATATTTTTAATTCGCAAAATTTAACCCCAAACCGAAATCTTATTGCGAAAATTTCGGGGATCCAAACCTGATCGGAAAAATATCAATATTATACTCATATTAATCGTTGTTTAAAGACGATCAAATCGAGTGGTTGCGCATCAAAAATTGAATGTTCGAGGCGCAATTATGGTCAACCTTAAGTGTGACAATTAAGTGAATTTTTGGATATATAAATATATATTCCTGTAATTAATAATATATAGTATTCTATTGTACAGCACAACACTGCACAGTCCAAACTTTCTCTCACGTATAGCTTCTTTCTGCCTCCGAATGGCAAGAAAGGATTATATATGTGTCACTCATTAATCCTCTTCTCCCCTGTATATATAGAACCCAAGAAGACAACTTTTCACCATTTCCTTCCCATTTCTTTCAAAGTTTCCAACGAAAGCTTTCAGCCTTCCTTCCAGCCACTGTTGTTCCCGTTAAAAAAAACATGGCTGCTGATCTCTGAAGCCCTGAGTTTGGTTGATCTCTGGAGCCCTGAGGTTGGTTGAGTTACTGTCGTCTTCTTTCTCCTGCTAGGAATTCCAGTTCAATTCCCCTGCTGGCTGTTGCTGCTACCAATTTCAGATCTCAAATTCTCCATTTTTGGAGCTCTCTCAAAGGTACAACCCATTCCCTAACTCTTTTGCTGCCATGCACGAACAGTTATCCCTCTCCATGCCATTTTGTGAATTCCTTTCAACCTTTTTATGTCATCTTTGCCCTAGTTTCGGTTAATCCCAGTTTCAATTCAGATCAGTTTTTTTATGACCAATGCCAACAATCTTGGTTTAATATTTTACTTTGGGAAGGATGACAGCTCGTATCAGAAACTAGATAAAATTTTCATGAAAATACTTAACATACCATTACCAGAATTCTAAGGAATAAATCTAATATCCCAAATAGAAACAGAATTTTATAAATCCAAGAACTTGATAATGTTCATGATGAAGCTAATGATAATCTCTACCCAAGGTGTTGTATTTTCAATCCTAGTGTCACAATCTCAAGGTCGCTCATGACGTTTTATTTTAAAGTGTGTATATTTATGCTATCCCAAGTTATAAGGTGTTTATATGAGATAATGCATGGATACAGAGCTCTAAAATTTTGGCCAGAAAAACTGTTTTCTATGAAATATTAATAGGTAATCTGATATCTGGATCAATATATATTTGAACAGCTATTGTACTTGAATGGTAAATAAGCAAGAGATGTTGAATCATAATTCTGTAATCAAATATCAGATGGTAGCAGGAGAATCACATCCTTAAAATTTTAGGTTTATAAAATATGTTGAACTTTTAGTATACTCTGTATACAATTTCATAAGAATAGATATTATAGAAAATTTCATAAGATAAAGCTTAAATAGTAATAAATTTGAAGTTTGACATATTATGAAGTTAAAACATTAGAATTGGTACGTGATGTGCTATAAATTAGACCTATATTTAGTCCAAGTTCCATGATATTATAGAAGAGTTTCGATACTCAAATATTAGAGTATTAATACTTTCCTCTAAAGCTGATAAATGATTTTCTAAGATCCCTATATATATATCTATACTGTATATGCGTTCAGTTATGTAAGTATAAGAGAGTATGGAAATAAATGAAGTTGGCCGATTCACGAAATGGAAGGTAAAGTCCAAGGAAAAAGGTACAAAGATATGATACTAAATGGCCAAATAAAGTCTTATAGGTACTTAACAAATTTAACTTTGCCTCTACATGAAGGTAGAAGCACAGTTTCTATAAAAATAGTATGTATAAGGATATATATAGACATACATCATATATATGCTTGGTAGAAATGTTAATTAATTATTATTTTATCAATATTATTAGTAAATTCTTAATCAATTGAGCTTTTAGAATATTCTACTATTGTATATATCGCTAAGATAAGTAGTAATAAAATACCTAAATTGTAAAGTGAATCATAGAGAGATATCAATCAGAGACCAAAGAGATCTAGATTTGAATAATGAACCGCAGAAAGAAGTGGGAAAGGAATAAGTAGTCAAGCGTGAACGTGTTGGGAATTAATGATGATTGATAAATAAATATGCCGGTCATTGTGACCTTCACACTTGACCGTGCGAGAGCGCGGTGACTCTCAACTGGGTGGAAGATAGGAAGTCCAGTTCCGACAGCTGTTGCCAAGTGCGCAGGTCTAGGATCCCAGTCCCTTTCACGGTTTTTACGCGAGCTCGCAGTGTTTTTACGCTTCGTTGGGATCCAGACTTTCGCCCAGTTCCGTTGACCCTTTGTTTTAGGATACCCAGGCAGGGGATCCTCAGTTTTAGTGTTTCGTACGAGCTCGGTTGCTCGTACTAGTTGGGTCGTTTTCTATAACGACTTTTCCGGAGAGTCTCTCTTACCCGTCTCAGTGGCGTAGTTTTGGAGTAGACCTATCCCTCTATTGGACCGCACTTCCAATTAAACCGCGAGACGGAAGAACCCTTTTGTTGGCTACTTCACCGCTTGAGTTTTTACTTTCGCCAACAGACTTGGCGATTCTACATCCAGATCATCCATATCTATATATACATCATCTAGAGTTACATCTGACACAGTTGCACTTGCGGTTTGAAGGGATTACAATTAAAGTTGAGTAAATGGAAGTGACTATAATCTGATTCGAATCCCATTAAGTTAGTGGACGTGTTGGGAACTTAGTTAGGATGCATTATACTACACCGCATGCCTACGGAGGCACCCCAACCCTAAGACATTCTCCAAGTCTTAGAGTCATAGTGTGAGGTTGCACACTAACCAAAACCACAGACTATCCACTAGACTTAAGAATCTAAATAAATCAAGAAACCTTTCTAATCTCAAACTTTTCCATCATCACTCACAAACATGATCTCTGAAGAAAATGATAATATATGCTTACGCTCATACATTCATGGATATTCAACTACAATATAAATATGTCATATATGGGAAATGTTGGGTTAATGGGCGATCATGAGAGATGCTTCAAACAACTTGAAAACCTTTTTACTTACGCAAGTAGATGTAAACTTTACTGTTCCACCTTTCTACTTGTTTTCTTTTGAACATATTAAATGTCTATTTATTTTTATAAATTTTGGGAGGTACCAGCAACCGTTGACGCTTCTTCTTTCCTAAACATGTTTTGGCAGGCAAACAACTTGTTGTTCAGTTGCTTTTGATGATTCCAGGCGACAGGGTATATACCAGACAGTATGTTTCTTTTGTCTCAGTTTTTGTTCGATTGATAATGTAATATACTTCTTTTCTCTTCAGTCAGATTTTTGGGAATACTGTATGTATTGTTGGTCACTGTACATGTTGTAAAATAAATGGAAGTCAATGAAATGAAATTTTGGTGGCATTTGTCTCTATTAGCTTTATGGTTGTGAATATGAATGTCATATGCAAACATAGCAGCGCGAAAAATTTTCCCTGTTTTTCTAGCTTGTGCGATCTCATGCGAATGAAATACCGTGAAATGTGTGTAAATGGATACCCAGATCTTAGGAGGTCCACCCCCCCCCCTCCGCCTCCATGTTGCAAGCCCCCCACCCCCCAGCAGTCCCGTGGAACCCAGCCCCTACCGCCCCTGCAAGAAATTTCCTTTTTTATTAATAATAGCCGTTAGATTATGAACTCATCCATGGCAGGTCCCAAAGCCCGGGTAAATGAGGAGGGTTGCGTTAGGTAGCCGACAATCAGCGTAAAACAGTCAGAGACAATTTCCTAAATAGTATTTTTTCTAAAAAAAAATACTACTTAAGAAGTTGTCTCATGACAGGCGGATCTTTTCAATATGGATTTAAGCAAACATACAGATTTCGTTGGAGCGTTCCCTACTTGCGACGCGTTGCATCGCCCGAATGCAATGAAAAATTGGCAAGGGCCAATACATCGCAGCCTGGATGTAGTTCAAGATTTGCAAGGGTTCTCACATGACGAACGCATGCGGGTAATTAAGCTAGTTCCACTGCATCACCGCCCGGATGCAGTCCAAAATTTACAAGGGTTCTCACATAATGGACGCAGGCGAGTAAAGAAGTTAGTCCAAAAGAGATTACAATGGAAGTTGCGGATTGGTAGTTGGAATATTGGCACTTTAACTAGAAAGTTGATGGATATAGTGGATACGATGGAAGTTCATATACTATGCCTTCAAGAGACTAAATGGGTTGGAGAAAAAGCAAGAGAGATTGAGAAGACGTGCTTTAAACTTTGGTATTCAGGTAAAGATAAGGGTAGAAACGGTGTTGGAGTGGTTGTTCATAAGGATTTGAATAATTGTGTGGTTGGGGTGAAAAGATTCGGGGATCGAATTATTTTGCTAAAATTGGTGCTTGAAGAAGAAATTCTGAATATCATCTAAGTTTATGCACCGCAAATTGGTTTAGATGAAAGGACTAAACAAGCTCTTTGGGAGGATTTGGATAAGAGTGTACAAAGAATCCCACAAAGAAAGATGATTTGCCTCGGTGGAGATCTTAATGGACATGTGGGAAAAGATGCTTCAGGGTATGCTAGTGTTCATGGAGGATATGGTTTTGGGGATAGAAATGAAGAGGAAAAAGCCATCCTGGATTTTGCAACGGCATATGATCTTTTCATAGCAAACACTCTCTTCAAGAAGAGGGAGGAACATTTAATTACTTATAAGAGTGGGCCAACTAGAACACAGATATATTACTTTGCGTTGAGGAGAAGAGATATGCTGTGTTGTAAAGACTGCAAAGTAATCCCAGGAAACTCACAAAGAGAGATGATTTGCCTCGGTGGAGATCTTAATGGACATGTGGGAAAAGATACTTCAGGGTATGCTAGTGTTCATGGAGGACATAGGGTTCGTTTGGTTGCAGGGTTGAGAAGGTTTGGGTTGGCCCAACCCAGGGTACCCCTCCTTCCAAATATCCCAATCCTCCTCACAGTTTACTATTCACAGGGTACCCCAACCCAACCCAACCCTACCCAACCATGCAACCAAACGAACCCATAGTTTTGGGGATAGAAATGAAGAGGGAAAAACCATCCTGAATTTTGCAACGGCATATGATCTTTTCAAAGCAAACACTCTCTTCAAGAAGAGGGAGGAACATTTAATTACTTATAAGAGTGGGGCAACTAGAACACAGATAGATTACTTTGCGTTGAGGAGAAGAGATAGGTTGTGTTGTAAAGACTGCAAAGTAATCACAGGAGAGAGTTTGACAACCCAACATCGTTTGTTAGTCTTGGATGTACAAATGAAAGGGTTGGTAAAGAAAAGGAGGGTTTCTAAGATAACTAGAACTAGATGGTGGAATCTTCCACTGAAGCAAGTGAGCTTCAGGGAGAGGGTTTTAGAAGACTTATCTTGGGATTGTAGCGGTAGTGCAAACGATATGTGGGAGGCAGTAGCATCTTGTATGCGAAAGGTAGCCAAAGAGATGCTAGGTGAGTCAAAGGGAGGAGCTCCATGTCAAAAGGAGGCTTGGTGGTGGAGTGAATGGGTGCAAGAGAAGCTAAAAATAAAAAGAACTTGCTTTAGAGCTATATCTAAGGATAGAACAGAGGAAACTGTCACAAACTACAAAATAGCGAAGAAGGAAGCAAAGAAGGCTGTAAGCGAAGCTAAGTCAAAAGCTTATGAAGTTTTGTATAAAAATCTCGACTCTAAGGAGGGACAGAAGGATATATTCAGGTTGGCTAAAGCAAGAGAAAGAAAAACTAAAGACATTTCTCAAGTGAGATGCATTAAGGACGAGGAAGGTCATGTGCTTGTTACTCAGAAGGATATAAAGACTAGATGGGAGCAGTACTTCTATAAACTTTTCATTGAGGAAGAATATAGAGATATCACTTTGGGTGATCTAGCTTGTAGTGAAAGTTACTTGAATCGTGCATGCTATAGACGGATACAAAGAAAGGAAGTAGAGGAGGCTTTGAAGGTTATGAGACCTGGAAAAGGTGTAGGACCGGATGACATTCCTGTAGAAGTATGGAGAGTTTTAGGTGAGCGTGGTTTGACTTGGCTTACGAATCTATTCAATGTTATTTGGCGAAGGAAGAAAATGCCTGAAGATTGGAGGAGGAGTATCGTGGTGCCTCTTTATAAGAATAAAGGAAACATTCAAAATTGTTCAAATTATAGAGGTATCAAGCTGATGTGTCACACTATGAAAATTTGGGAACGTGTGATCGAAAGAAGGTTGAGGCAAATTTCCAATGTAAGAGAAAACCAATTCGGATTCATGCCAGGTCGCTCAACGACTGAAGCCATCCATTTGTTGAGAAGAACAATGGAGATTTATAGAGCTAAAAGGATGAACCTCCACATGATCTTTATTGATTTGGAGAAGGCTTATGATCTTGTCTCACGAGAGATATTGTGGAGAGTGTTGGAGAAGAGACAAATACATGTCCTATACATTAACCTCATAAAGGACATGTATGATAGGGCTTTATCTTGTGTAAGGATCCCGTCTGGGAAGACTGGATATTTTGACATCAACATTGGTTTACATCAAGGTTCTGCTTTGAGTCCATTTCTTTTTACTTTGATTATGGACGAGTTGACCAGTCACATTAAGGATGAGTTACCTTGGTGTATGTTATTTGCTGATGATATTGTGTTAATTGACGAGACTAGAGATAGAGTAAATGAGAAGCTTGAGGTCTGGAGACATGAGTTGGAGACTAAAAGATTTCGTATAAGTAGGGCAAAGACGGAATATATGGAGTGCACATTTGATGGAAGCAATGGTGAAGGAATCGAGGTGAAGATTGGTGATGATAACATTCGGAAGAGAGATTCCTTTAGATATCTGGGATCTATTCTGCAACATGATGGGGAAATTGATGGAGATGTTACTAATAGAATAAATGCAGGCTAGCTAAAGTGGAGAGGAGCCTCTGTTGTTCTCTATGATAAGAAAATTCCTTTAAAGATTAAAGGAAAGTTTTACAAAGCAGACGTGAGACCTGCTATACTTTATGGATATGAATGTTGGCCTGTGAACCATAGACATGTGCAGAGAATGAGTGTAGCAGAAATGAAAATGCTAAGGTGGATGTGTTGACACACACGTAAAGATCGGATTCGAAATGATGCAATCAGAAAGAAAGTTGGCATAGCTTCGATCGAGGATAAGATGCGAGAAAACCGCTTAAGATGGTTTGGACATTTGCAAAGAAGATCAGCGGATGCACCAGTTAGGAGATGCGAGTGTTGGGATGTTGAGCCGACTAAGAGAGGGCGAGGACGGCCCAAGAAGTGTTGGAAAGAGACTATACGAAGGGATCTTAGTTTTGTTGATATAAGCCCGGGATTGGCCTAAGATAGATCTGAATGGAGGCGAAGAATCCATGTAGTCGACCCTACTTAATTGTGGGAAAAGGCTTTGTTGTTGTTTGTTGTTGTTGTATAGCCGTTAGATTATGAATTGGTTAGATTAATCCTACCCGTTAGATCGTATATCGGTTAGATTAACTCACTTCTATGGTTGAGTTAATGAAGAAAACTAACAGAAAGTTATGGGTGTAAAACGGAGTATGTATTCAAGATTCTGTGTGTAACTCATGATTATATAGGGTTTCTCGAGTAATAACGGAATTACTCAGGGTTATGGGTGTAAATATCCCTAATTTATTCATCTAATATTAAGAGGACATGGAAGGAAATGAAAAATAAGCTACTTGAAGTCTAAATTTATAATCTTGAACCCGACTAGAGGGCACTAAGGCCTAATCCAACCTGCAGGCAAGCCAGAATGGCGCAGGGAAATCCAAGTCGCGAAGGGTGGGCAAAGCACTGCACCTCAACCCATCACCTTTACCGAAAAGGATGCAGCAGCTATGAAAATTTTGATAGGCTTTCTTCTTTTTCTGGATCGGGATCTCCAAAGAGAGCTATGGAGCCTAGCTTCGACGTGCCTATCCCCGTTAGTGTGCATTCTATATGAAATGAAACCTCCACATTTATAGAAAAAACAGAAAACATGCATTTATAGAAAATAAAAAGAAGCATGTTAATTTAGCCTCCGTCGACGAATACTTATGGGATCACAAAATTGTAGAGACTTATATATATGTTATGTTTTATTGTTTCATAATTTCTATTTATATTTTGTAAGACTCTGTAATTTACCCAAGGGTTTTCTCCCTATATAAGAGACCCGAGGGCTCTATGGAATAAACACATCAGAGTATAGTTTTACTCTAACATGGTATCAGAGCCCTAACCCTAACCTAGGGTTTTCTCCACCCCCCCCCCACCCACCCCGCGCCGCCGCCGCCCACAAGCCCGTCGGGCCCCCAGCCCTCTCCGCCGGGCCCCCAGCCCTCTCCGCCAGCCCTAGCCGGCCCCCGCCCGCCCTCCTGCGGGGCTCCTAGCCATCCCACCGGCTCCCTCTCTCCGCCCCCGGCCTCCAGCCGTCGCCGGGGACCCATCCGCGCCGCCCAGCCCCACCGCCAGGACCCTCCCAACCGCCATCTCTCTTCGGTAGAGGCTTCCACAGCCTCTACTCGTCACCGGGGCGCCTCTCCTTCGATCGGTCTCGGCTAGATGTTGGGTTCAAGTGCATAACGTCTACATATGCACTTGAATCCTTAAAGGTCTTGGTAGACAACATTTTCTTGGTCTATCACTAGTTGTTCTTCTCCGGCAGTATGTCAGAACAAAAGATCGATATGCCCGCCATAGGTGCCTTCAAGGGTTCGGCACCAATCGTCAAAATGGACGGGACAAATTATGAACTGTGGGCTATGCAGTTCCTCAGTCTCATGAAGTCGTGTGGTAAGAAGCATATTCTTACCGAGGATGAACCGCCGGAGAAGACAGGAATATATGCCTCATGGGAGGCCGATGATGCGTATGCCAAGGTTTGGCTCTCAGGAACGCTCACGACGGAGATAGCGAATGATGTCCTCCACCAACCCACCGCCAAGGCGATGTGGGATATTTTGGCCACGACGTACTCTCAGGTACGCAACGAGACGAAGATGCTCCAGTTGCAGCATGATATCTTTACCACAAAGCAGAACGGGAGGCCTCTACATTCCCTGTACACGTCGCTTCGTAGAATGTTCGAGAAACTCTATAGCACCATTCCGCTCACAGCCACGCCGGAACAGCAGAAGACATTCCGCAACGCCACTATGGTTGGCGTATTACTCGCTGCCCTTGACCCTGAGTATGAGGCAGCACGCTCTCAGATCCTTGCAGACGCCACCATCCCACCGATGGAAGAAGTATACAGGAGGCTCAGTCGTGTACCTGTTCCATCGAATACAGCAACTGCACCTCCATCAGCAATGGCAGTTTCCAGGGGACGTGGTGGTTCGTCCTCATTCCGTGGCAGAGGAAGTGGTGGACGTGGCCGAGGAGGTCGCATACGCTCTACGTGCTCATTCTGTCGCCGTACTGGTCACTCGGAGGATACATGCTATTTCAAGCATGGCTTCCCTCCTTCTGCACGTGTCGCTGATCATGTTCAGGGTCCACCAGCATCTACTCCAGATCACAGGTTCGAGGAGCTAGTGGCACGGCTTCGTGATATCATGCCACAGTCATCGTCAGAGGGTGCTGACGCCTCTGATATTGCCGCTTCGGCATCTGCCAATACATCTGCCTCTGCCACTGCCTCAGGTAGTCCTCCGGTCTCATATCATAACCATGATCTCACAGGTTGGATTGTTGATTCTGGAGCCACCCATCATCTATGTCATGATAGAGATATCCTACAGTCCTATAGAGCTGTTCAGCCTGGTCGCTCTGTACTCATTGCTGATGGTACTCATTCCCCGATCGTCGGTCAGGGGGAGACAGATTTGCTGCCCTCTATGCACTTACAGAATGTTTTACATGCACCAGAATTCTCTATGAATCTATTATCCATTAGTCAGATTACTAGAGATTTGCATTGTCGTGCTATATTTGATCCATCCTCTGTTATTTTTCAGGACATACTAACGGGCAGGGTGATTGGCTGTGGTTCTGAGCACAATGGCCTCTATCGTCTTGTACGGACCTCGTATGCTGGAATCTCACTACATTCTCAAGGCTCCGTCTCACCATATACCTGGCATCTTCGATTTGGTCACCTGCCAATACAGAAAATGCGCCACCTCCTACCTCAGATATCTCCGGGTTCGTCTTTTCGTTGTGAAGCATGTCAGTTAGGGAAGCACCATCGGTCCAGCTTCCCCGGTCGTCAGGGTCGGAGCAGTCGCTCCCCATTTGAGTTATTTCACATAGATATTTGGGGTCCCAGTCGTGTCCCAGATCATCAGGGGCACAGGTTTTATCTAGTTGTTGTTGATGATTTTTCTAGAGTGTCCTGGACTTTTCTTCTCAAGAATAAATCAGAGCAGGAAGTGTTATTCAAAATCTTATCAATGAGGTTCAAAATATTTTTTCGTCTACTGTTAAGTATGTGCGTACTGACAATGCCTTGGAATTTTGCACTCGTTCTCGTGCTCGCTTTCTTTCTTCTAAAGGTATTATTCACCAAACCACATGTGCATACACATCTCAACAAAATGGTGTTGCAGAACGAAAGCATAGACACTTTCTTGACATTGCTCGCACATTACTTATTCAAAGTTCCGCACCCTTATCTTTTTGGGGGGATGCTATCCTTACAGCATGCTATCTGGTTAACCGCATGCCTACAACTGTACTTGGCGAAAAGTCCCCTTTCTCTCTTCTATTTCCTGACAAAGATTTGTTTACACTTACACCTCGGGTCTTTGGTACTGTTGCGTTTGTCCACCGATTATCTCCAGGACTTGATAAGCTCTCTCCTAGGGCTATCAAGTGTGTTTTTGTGGGCTACTCCAGGACACAGAAAGGATATCATTGTTATGATCCCATTCATAACAAATACTATGTGAGTGCTGATGTTACCTTTTTCGAACCAGTCATGTACTTCTCCCCTGCAGGTGACAGACTGATCTCCTCCACATCCACGGACTCTCATGTCTATGTGCCTCCACCTCCAAGTCTGAGTCAATCCTCTAATCCACCTCCACCACCACCACCACCTCCAATTATACCATTTCCTAAGTTCTATACAAGGCGAACAGGGCCAGCTCAAGCCACATGCCAACCATCCAGCACGCCTCAGGTATGTTCTGATGTTACCACTAATGATGGATTAGCCAATGCACCGGTACAGGAGTCTTTACAACAGGAGGAGGATCCGCCAGTCATAGACGATCTTGATCGGCCTATAGCTCAAAGGAAGCCAAGGCGACAGTGTGCTTCGTACCCGCTTGCTTCTCAAGTCTCATTTCATCGTCTCAATGGGGACTTCCAGAAGTTTGTAGCTGCTGTCTCGTCTGTTGAGATTCCACGGTCCTATCAAGATGCCATGAAGATTGATTGCTGGCGTCTAGCCATGGAAGAGGAGATGCGTGCTCTGCAGTCTCGAGGGACTTGGTCTCTTGTTCCCATTCCTTCAGGTGCTCCCGTGGTGAGTTGCAAGTGGATCTTTAAGGTGAAATATCATGCGGATGGACGTCTTGATAGGTACAAGGCAAGACTTGTAGCACGGGGATTTACCCAGACATATGGGGTAGATTACTTGGATACTGTTTCACCGGTGGCTAGACACTCCACTCTTCGCATCCTCCTATCCGTTGCTGTGGTACGTAACTGGACCATTTTTCAGCTTGATGTCAAGAATGCTTTTTTGTATGGAGACCTACAGGAGGAAGTCTACATGCAGCAGCCACCAGGGTTTGCTGCTGAGGGGGAGACTCAGATGGTGTGCAGACTTCATAAGGCTATCTATGGCCTTAAACAAAGTCCCCGAGCATGGTTCCAGAAGCTGTCTCAGCTAATTGAAAAACAGGGGTTCAGGAGATCAAATGCGGACCATTCATTGTTCATCCAGAAGACCCCTAGAGGTACAGTTGTTGTTATGATATATGTTGATGACATCTTGGTCACAGGAGATGATGCTCAGGGGATTGAGATAACCAAGTCCCTGTTGGGAAACCAGTTCATTACGAAGGATCTGGGCACGATATGATATTTTCTGGGGATAGAGTTTGCACGAAATGCACAAGGAATGGTGATGACTCAAAGAAAATATGTCACGGACTTGCTAGCTGAAGCAGGAATGACTGGATGCAGACCTTCAAGTACACCTATGGACCCAAGCATGAAGCTGTACGATGATGATACCGAGGAGGTGGACAAAAGAAGGTACAGAGAGATGGTGGGTAAGCTCTTATATATTACTATAATTCGACCGGATATTGCCTTTGCAGTAAACCGGGTGAGTCAATTTGTGGAGCAGCCAAGGCAAGTTCATATGGATGCCTTGTATATGATATTGAGATATCTGAAGTCTTCCCCAGGCACAGGGTTGCTATTTAGGAAAGATACGGATCTATCTATTTCAGCATGTGCAGATGCAGATTATGCAGGATGTCCAAGGGATCGTAAATCCACTTCTGGATTTGCTATCTTTATAGGAAGCTCTTTAGTTTCTTGGAAAAGCAAGAAACAGACTCTTGTGGCGAGGTCCAGTGCGGAATCCGAGTACAGAGCCATGGCACAAGCAACTGCAGAAATGATGTGGGTTAGAGCAGTCTTAGAAGATCTGACTGTAGATGTCCCCTTGCCTATGAATCTCCAATGTGACAATCAGGCAGCATTGTTTATTGCCAATAATCCAGCGTTTCACGAGAGAACAAAGCACATCGAGGTGGATTGTCATTTTACTAGAGACATGATTCAGAAGGGCTTCATTTTCACCTCTCATGTCAGTTCAGAGGATCAGACGGTTGACATATTCACCAAACCACTGCTCAGAGGACCTTTCCAGAGATGTTCTTCCAAGCTGAGCATGATAGATATCTATGCTCCATCTTGAGGGAGAGTGTAGAGACTTATATATATGTTACGTTTTATTGTTTCATAATTTCTATTTATATTTTGTAAGACTCTGTAATTTACCCAAGGGTTTTCTCCCTATATAAGAGATCCGAGGGCTCTATGGAATAAACACATCAGAGTATAGTTTTACTCTAACAAAAATACTACTATTTAGCAATCAAGAAATTTTCTTATTTCTTGTGGATTGGATGAGTCTTTCATGCGGAAATTCACCTTAGGCGTCACCTTGATGTTTCTTGTACATCAGTTTTCACAAGATTGTGCTGCAAGTCCAATCCACAAGTCTTGTGCACTTTCAAAAGCATGTTTTCTTATAATATGATTCGTTATTCTCTTTGTGATGCAACCATCGTCATGATGCTTTATTTTATTCTAAAAGCAAGTTCGTTACTCCTGCTATAAGAGTTAACATTTCTGCTCTGCTCATTTCTTTGTAGTAGACAAGGTGGAATGCTTGAGGTAACATTCTAGATACAAGGATATTTGGAGTTCTTATAAGGGAACTCACGTATATCACTGTTAAGCATTCAATATTCACTCCGTTGTATGCTTTCTCGAATGTTGATTATACACTTGTAACGAAAGAGTAAATCCACCACGGAATGAATGCTTTCATCAATATTGCTTCAAAAAATTTGCTTACTGTGCTCTTTATTTACTAGTAGATACCCTTTAATGTTGTTCTGTCTGCATCACTTAAACATGAGTGTTTGCAAAAAAGGCCAGAGAGACATGAGCTAAAAACATGCATTACTAAATTAAATGAAAGCAATAATACATAGAGAACATTTCCAAATTTTTGAAATGTCGTTGTATTATTGTCCATAATTATTCCATATAATGCTTTCTCAGTGATACGAATTCGTAAAATTAGATGCACTAAATAAAAAATTCCTTATTCAATAATCAGGATACATCATGCAAGACAGTCCTCTATTTTCATGTCTGATATTAACCTCACAACAACATTAAATACTCCGCAATTACTTTCACAAGTCTTGCTGCATGCCTTTGACCCAATGCATCAATGCCTACAATAACTAATTCTTGAATCTACACATTTGCTGCATGCACATAACCCAATGCATCAGTCCCCGTAATACTTTATTCTGGAATCCAAGCATTTGTTGTTTAACATTAACGCTACAGGAGAACTGACAATCCAGGATGCACTTCATGGCACTTGCAACTTTGCAAGTTGCAACCCATGTGCATATCAACCAACTTGTCCCTTAATATTTTAATCGATTCCTGGTTTAAGGATACAGGTAAAAGGAAAGAAAAACACTACCTCTTTCAGAGCAAGAATTATCTCGGTAAGAAAGCAGCTGATGATTTCAGGTTTTCGATTTTCCGATAGATCCTGTGAAGCAGAAAAACATCATTTGATATTAATCGCTTTCAAGTCTGTTTCAGGAGAACCAGCCCAAAAAAATCAAGTAATTTTAACAGACACCTTAGAAACATGGACAATTATGAAGTATAGGCTTTCAAGTCTGTGTCTTTTAGCTGAACAATGACAACTAGGCAGAGCCACTAGCATAAGCTCAAGTAATTCATCAAGTTTTTCCGAAAGAAAATCGTTGCGCTCCTGCAACGTATATAGATTAAAATCAAAAAATAAAAGGTGGATCGGAAGTTTAAGTAATGTTTGACAAACCTTCAGGATGATTGACAGGGTCTTGTACGCCTTCTTTTGGATTATGCCTTCTTCATCCTGAATTTCCTCACATGTTAATAACAGTGCTAGGTATCTTAGAAGCCTTAATCACAATGCTAATAATTAAAGTCAAAAATAGAGATAATAGAACCTGAATTCCTGGCTTTATGCAGCTAAATAACAATTCAATTTCTCCACTATCCAATCCAGGTAAAAGAGACACCGCTAAATCCAGCAAAAGCGCCCTGAAATAATAAAAAGATTGCAGATGCCATTAACAACATAGCATGAGATTCAATAACATGCATATCATTTGCAAAAGAGTCGCTATGGAGCTATTCTAAACATATCATAACTAACAAGTTCAAAAATCATCAGAATTTATCGAAGTAATAAACTACCTTTTGGAAGAAAGTGAATTTTCCTTGGATGAAATATCCAATTGCATGGAATCGGCATTTTTAGCCTGGCTTTCTTCAATAGCTTCTTTAGTCACTTCCAACAGCTTACGCATAACCCGTTTAAAGAAACTTTTGACACTCCCCTTGTCAGATATTGAAGCGAATTCTCTAATTGCAGACTGAATAAAAGCAAACAAATCATGAGAAATAAATCAGCAAAGTCTCTAGAGAGTGTCCAGAAGCAACGCTAGTCAGTGTAAATGTAAAATAATGCTGATAAATAAAAGATAATTTTGCCACCATTTTTACTGGATGTCTTGATGCAAAGCATGTATTGGGTTCATACTTGGAAAATATTCGAGAAACAAAGACAACACAGATCACAGAAGTTCTCATTATATGAGAGGGAATTTAACTGGAAGAAAAGCGATCAAACTAAGATATACAAGAGAACTTGAGACATAAATATACTAAGCCTTCTCCCACTATAACTAGGGGATCGGCTACATAGATTCTTGCTCAAATCCATGTTGAAAGATTCAACTATTTTTTACGCTGGCCGTCGACTACCTAACGCAACCACTACAAGAGTGGGATTTGAACCCTGGTCTTTTGTGTGGTAGACACACTGTGCTACCACTAGACCATTAAGTGGGTACAAAGAGAACTTAAGAGAAACTCTGTAAATATATCTGCTGCATACCTGCAGACATCCGCCGTTGTCCATAGCAGAACTAAGAAAAATTTTATGCAAAGTTGAAAAGAAATCTGCAGCAGATGATCGTATTGCAATTAAATTTTGGTCAGCAATCTGGGTTGAATAACAATCCTTTGCTTTTCGTTGAAAACTATTCATTTCATCTTTGTCAGCATCATTCCCAGCAATCACTTGCTTGTTTTGCCGAATCAAAATCTAAGAAGGAATATCAAACTCAGTGAGGGCACAGAATGTGATAGATAATTGATGATATTTTATATTGTCTAGTTCTCAAACCTGCAGACTAGAGCATATTAATCCGCGCAATTCAGGCTCTTTATCAAGTGCATCACATAGTATTTTACGGAAAACTTCAAAGCTGCTTGACGTGTCAATGGGATAGTTGCAAAAGGACGGAAGCAGAGACCACAATGAATACAAAATTCCTTGTGCAGTTCGTGCTGATACAATCAGTCCCTCGCTCTCAAACTGCCATAGTACACAGCTTCGTAAAAACTCAAAACACATGACAAAAGTACCAAGAGCAGGATAACAACCTTGTGTATCCTCCGTTGCATATTGCAAATCATATTGAAAATCGATCCTGCGAAAAAACTTAGTTTTGTACCAACTATATACTGCTTCAAGATAGGAAGTAACCAAATGTTAGCTTTGGAAAGTTCTTCACATTCCAAATTCAGAGGAAGTAATCTCAAAAACATTTCAGGTCCCATGGCTCCAATAGCAAAGCCAATACAATCATGAAGCTGCAAAAAAAACACAGCCAGTTCAAAACGTCAGACAGTTTAAAATCTATGCAAAAAAAAATCCTTTATCTAAGCAACATTTTCATGTAACAAGCTTAATTGATAAATCAAGAAAGGCATTCAGTTTAGAGTATTCAAAAAGGAGGCAAACAGCTTAATAACACACAGACATATGGCCCTCTGCACGATATATATACTCTATGGAGAAAACAGATTAAAAATTAGGACGGTCTCTTTCACAAGTCAATGCACAATAATAAATCAGCCGGAGAAAGCTCCCATTATAACAGGATATAAGAGAGTGTTGATTGGATTCCATGACTCGAATCCATAACCAATAAGTAACGGCACTCGCACTTTTACCTTCGTGTGACAGTTCCAATTCAACTATGGAAAATTCAGAAAGGAAAATAATACCGAAATTATTGCCTGTGAGAATTCCATGATCCATGAATACAACAGTAATATTCTCAATTCAGATGCTAACTTTGAGATTAAACAATAGGAATTTTTGTACCTACCCACTATACACGGATTTTCCTCGAGGATGTAAGTCAACCCATGGGTAATATCATCAAGGCTGGCGAACTGAATGGCACATACTGTCATTCGATCCACATTTTTTTTTTTTGAAAGCGGAAAACGTTTCGGGGGAAGCACATCATGGTGTTCGCCCCAAAATTTATTAAAAAGCAACGAAGAAAAGGAGGAGGAGGAGAAGGGATACAAACATCAAGGATCGAGAGGATCCCAACCCCAAACAAAAGGACTAACATCACACGGCCGAAGCACTACAAGAGGAGCCAGTCAATCAAAAGCATATCCACATGTGCTAAGACATTCTCCTTGTAGAACCTCTGACCTTTGAAAATCTTCGCGTTCCTGGCGAGCCAAAGCGCCCAAATGCAAGCGAATGGGCGAAGCAACTCCCTTCTTGGTCGATCCGCATTTGAGCGCAAGGAGTCCCAAAACAAGTCAGCCGAGGAAGCGTTAACCCAAGCCACACCGACGTCCTCCCAGATCGAGGCAGAACACGGACAACAGAAGAAGAGGTGCTGCAGAGTCTCCCCCTCGCCATCACACAGAACACAAACCAGGGAGTCAACCCCCGAGAGAAATCTCGCACATCTATCGCGCGTGAGGATCCTCCCACGCCTCAGAAGCCAAAGGAAGAAGATCACCTTCTCCGGCAACTTTAAGCGCCACAGCCAGCCAAGATCTTTGCAAAGGATGTCCCGGACAGGGGTGTGCTGTTGCGAGAGCAACTTGAATGCCCGTCTCGAAGAGAAGGCGCCGCCGCGCCATACCCAGTGGTCCCTGCCCGTGGATGGCTTCGGCGCCTCCCTAAGACGCCGCCAAAGGTTCAACAGATCTTCAAAACGCTCGTCAGAAAGATTTCCAGCAAAGGAAGGGAACCAGTCCTCCCCGCTCCAAGCCGAAGCCACCGACGCACCATAATCTGAAGCCAACGCACAGAGCCGAGGAAAAGAGCTACCGAGGGTGGTATCTCCCGCCCAGGCGTCGCGCCAAAACAGAAAGGAGGTGCCATCCCCCAAAGTCGGCTGGAACAGATGAGAGAAGCGTCTAACCGCCGATGCAACCCCTTTCCAAAAAGGGGTTCCATAGCGCAGAGAGATAGCGTCCCGCAGCATGTCCACCCCAATCGAAAGAACCTCCCGCAGCATGGAGGGAAAGAACCCGGCGTCGTTACCCCAAAGCTTGTTGACCCACTTAAGCATCAGTGCGTCGTTGACAAGATCCAACCTCCGAATGCCGAGCCCCCCATCGCATTTCCTTTTCGCCACCTCCTTCCAAGCCACAAGATGAAGGCCCCGCGACTCGGGACCCCTCTTCCCCCAAAGAAACCTCCGCATAAGGCCCTCCAGCCTCGTCTTGATCCCCACCGGCAAAGCCCAGTTTGAGAGAAAATAGATGGGAATAGAGGCCAGGACCGACCTAATAAGCACGAGTCGGCCACCACGGGAAAGCATGGCCGCGCTCCAACCAGCAAGCCTTCTCTCCGCCTTGTCCATCACCCCTTTCCAATGCGTCAATCTCAACCTTCTCGCACCCAGCGGCAGACCCAGATAATCAATTGGGAGAGAAGACGGGGGGCATCCCAGAAGCACGCTGCACGCCGCCGCAGACCGATCATCCCACGCGAAGGGGATCATCTTTGATTTGGATTAGTTAATCCGGAGCCCCGAGAGCTCCGAAAAGATGGACATAGTCACCGCCATCCCTCTGACCTCATCCAAACCCCCCTCGATCCACATTTTATCATCACATAAATAGTTGTTAGACGCCTCAACACCATGAAGTTATTTCAATCAAGAATATATATTGGTCCAGCAATGACAGAAGTGGAGGTCAAGGCTGCATTAGCAAACCTGATGCAAGAGAAAACCCCAAGATAAGAAAGATTTTTTATACAGGGTTATTAGACGTGATTGGAGTGGTTGCTCCTGGTAGGACCTCTGAGTTATGGATATGAATGAACTATTAAGAGGCTGTCCAGATATTAGTGTCTTCCTTCTTCCCATAGTACGATAGAAGGGGCATGCCCAGTGTGTGAAAGTCCTAACCATACATATGAAAAAAATCTTCCCATGCAAATGCTTATACTTAGGGGTCTCTAAGGAAAAATGAAGTGTCGATAATTTATATCGTTTTCCGGTAATTAGTCTTAAACGTTAGGGTAGTGGGATTCTTTTTAGAAAAAATGGTGAAGAGACCCTTAATAAGTGTTTACCCCAATGATCTGATTAAAAAACTTCGCGTGCATCTGGGCGATATGGCTTGGTCGTAACTCGACGATTTTCAGGGGACAAAGATTCTACAAGGAATATATTTTGGCGCATTCAGCTACGCTTTTCAATGATTGGTCCTTGATGTAATGCGTGTTCTTTTTTGGGGTTCCAGCGGGATCTACTCGATCCTTTAACTCTGTATCTCTCCCTCTGTTGCTTCTTAGACTTTTTAATAGAAAGTTTGGGGCGAGCACCGAGTCGTGCCTCCCCCGAAAAGTTGGCTTCAAAAAAAAACTTAAACGATTACAACAATATTATCCCATAATCAAAAGGGGTGTGCACATGTGCGGAAATTTTCTCAACATGATGCCTATCCTTACAAAAAATGAGAGTGCTTCTCGTTAGCCAAATGGCCCATGAAATAATCAAAGTTTTCGCCCTCTTAGCTCTCAAACGATACATAGTGGCACGAAAGCTTTTCAGAAACTGCTCAATATCCCTTGCCTCTAGCCACTCCACCCCAACTATTCTCATTCCACGCATAGCATAAGAACATGTGGTAAATGTTCTCACTGTCACACAAACACTGCGTGAGGTGATCGCATTCGTATGTGAGGTGATCACATCCGAAACAACGCACACTGCAAATACCTTGTCGTTATCCCCTTCTCCTAAAAAGCCACACGAAGATTGTCACCCATAGTGGGTCCCAACGACTCCATCAAATTCTGTGATCTTTCCCCGTAATAGTAACCCTACGTATTTTCTATATCATCTAGTCTTTTGTGCGCCTTCTTCACCACGAACTCCTCCAGTCAGATTGGCCTCCATCTGGGACAAGCACTACCCAACAAGAGCCCACCTATCTCGAGACTGAGCAAACAGTTTTGGGAATTGGACACACAAAGTACCATATTCCGTCCAATCATTTGACCAAAATTGAAAAACATTGCCATTTCGCATCACCAGTCTCAAGAACGGTATCACGTGATGTAACCCAGCACAGATGCCCCTAAGAAGAAAACAGGTGACCTCACCTCACCCCCATCCCCTCCAAATCAGCAGTGAACCCATTAATGCCTCTCACAAATAGACACAAGAGATCCTCCTTCTCTCCCCATATTATCACAACCCATTTGGCAAGTAAGACTTTGTTCAATTCCCAGAGAAGGAAGGCCATTAAGCCGCCCACCACCATCGACCGCGCAACAACATTCCAAGTAATCAGCATCACACCCTCCACGATCTCCTGACTAAAGATTGTCAGGAAAAATCTTCTCATGAGACTCTTCAATCTTTTATAAACCTTCAAAAACAGCTTATTTCAGGAAAGGTAAAAAAGTCAGAATATCTGACAAAATGGACTAGAGAGGAACCAGTTAACCTCCACTTGACAAATGTCTAGTTTTCCTCCCAGCTAGCTCATATTTATTATGCCAAAACATTCGTAACTAAGCCCCCTCATAGAGTCGGCCCGTTTTTAACAAGAGGTTCACATAAAGAGCTGACAGCACTGCAACAGGAAAAATCTACTCATTAGACTCGTCAATCTCTTATAAACTTTCAACAACAGCTTAATTAAGGAAAGGTAAAAAATCAGAATATCTGACAAAACAGACTAGAGAGGAACCAGTCAGCCTCCCCTCGACAAATGTCTAGATTTCCTCCCTGCTAGCTTATGCTCCATATGCTTGAACATACGTAAATAAGCCCCCTCCTAGAGTCTACCCATTTTTAACAAGAGGTTCGCATAAAGAACCGACAACATTGCAGCAGGATACCACAGCGCCTCATCGCAACTTTCCACTTCATCAACGTTTACACAAAAGTAAAAAAGATGAGTTGCCTTCGTTTATGTGAAATCTCGATAAGACTCAAAAATCAATTTGAACGCAGAAATCCTCGTGGTCACTGACACTACCCCCACAGCAGACAAAAAAGTGACATCTACTGCAACATCATGATAGAACCAGTTAACAACTCCTTTGTGTTGTTAACAACCAGTTAACATCATGACACAAACAAAAGAGTAATTTGAGTAGCTATTTAAGAATCTGAACCACATCTCCGACCCTGGCAGCAAACGTAACCCTAGCAGCAGTGCCATGGGGATTCCCTGTCAAACACCCTGTTGGAACTAGAAAAATCCACCTACGAGCCAGCCATTGATCAACAACTCGGTGATGCATATTATTATTCAAGTGATCCATAATTTGGGGAAACCTCCTTTGTGAAACAAACTTGGACAAAATATCCACTCCAACCCTACAACCTACCTTCTTTTCCCATCTAAAATGATATTGAACACCAAAACCATTGTCTCAACCACCATCCTGCCCTGAATGAACACCGACTGTAGAGAGCTAACAATCACGCCAGAACTTCCTTTAGCCTTTTCACCATCTTCCTTGCCATAATCAGATAAATCACATTAAAAAGCGCAATGAAGCCAAAGTCCTCGATGCCAAGCACCATATCCTTCTTAGGAAGCAAAAAAAGAGACACAATTCAACCTTTCAAAAATAACACCCCCCATCTTGCACTCTCTTATCATATTCACCAAATTCCGACACCACCTCAAGAGTTTCTTAAAGAAAGAGACTGTAAATTTGCCAAATCCCTATGAACCATTCATGTTCACCTCCTTCACAGCCTCCCAAACTTTCTCCTCAAAGAAGGGCTTTGTGAGATCCTTAGTATTGTCACTGCTAGTTCCCCTCACACCTAACAGAGATCACCGCATTTTAGTTCATGGTCACGCTGGCCAAACTTTTTGAAGTGTTCCATCACAACTTTTGCAATCAGATTGTCCCTTTACACGAGGGAGCTTTTCATGCATATCTCCCAAAGGTGGTTTTTTCGTGACTTTCAACTAGCTATTCAATGGAATAAAGTCGGGTTGACATCCTCCTTGTTGATTCAAACGTCTTCAATTGTTAAGGTAGTTGAACATAATTAAGGACTGAAGTGAGTTGAGAGATTGGCTTTAAATTTTGGTATTCAGGTAAAAATAAGGGTAGAAACGGTGTTGGGGAGGTTGTTCATAAAGATTTGAAGGATTGTGTGATTGAGGTGCAAAGATTCGGGGATCGGATTATTTTGCTAAAATTGGTGCTTGAAAAATAAATTTTGAATATCATCTCAGTTTATACACCGCAAATTGGTTTAGATGAAAGGACTAAACAAGCTTTCTGGGAGGATTTGGATAAGATTTTGCAAGGAATCCCACAAAGAGAGATGGTTTGCATAGGTGGAGAACTTAATGGACATGTGGGAAACGATGCTTCGGGCATGCTAGTATTCATGGAGGACATGGTTTTTGGTGATAGAAATGAAGAGGGAAAAGTCATTCTGGATTTTGTAACAACGTATGATCTTTTCATTGCAAACACTCTCTTCAAGAAGAGGGAGGAGCATTTAATTACTTATAAGAGTGGGCCAACTAGAACACAGATAGATTACTTGCGTTGAGGAGAAGAGATCGGTTGTGTTGTAAAGACTGCAAAGTAATCCCAGGAGAGAGTTTGACAACCCGACATCGCTTATTAATCTCGGATGTACAATTAAAGGGTTGATAAAGAAAAGAAGGGTTCCTAAGATCACTAGAACTAGATGACGGAATCTTCCACTGAAGCAATCGAGCTTCAGGGAGAAGGTTTTAGAAGACTTATCTTGGGATTGTAGCGGAAGTGCAGACGAGATGTGGGAGACAGTAGCATCTTGTATCTGAAAGGTAGCCAAAGAGATGCTAGGCGAGTTAAATGGGGGAGCTCCATGTCAAAAGGAGGCTTAGTGGTGGAGTGAAGTGGTGCAAGAGAAGCTAAAAATTAAAAGAGCATGCTTTAAAGCTGTGTCTAAGGATACAACGGAGGAAACGGTCACAAACTACAAATTAGCGAACAAGAAAGCAAAGAAGGTTGTAAGCGAAGCTAAGTCAAAAGATTATAAAGTTTTGTATAAAAATCTCGACTCTAAGGAGCGGCAGAAGGATATATTCAGGTTGGCCAAAGCAAGAGAAAGAAATACCAAAGACCTTTCTCAAGTGAGATGCATTAAGGACGAGGATGATCACGTGATTGTTACTTAGAAGGATATAGAGACTAGATGGGAGCAGTACTTTCATAAACTTCTCATTAAGGAAGGAAGTAGAGAGATCACTTGGGTGATCTTGCTAGTAGTGAAAGTTACTTGAATCGTGCAAGCTATATACGGATACAAAGAAAGGAAGTAGAGGAGGCTTTGAAGGTTATGAGACCTGGGAAAGGTGTAGGACCAGATGACATCCCTGCAGAAGTATGGAGGATTTTAGGTGAGCGTGGTTTGACTTGGCTTACGAATCTATTCAATGTTATTTGGAGAAGCAAGAAAATGCCTGAAGATTGAAGGAGGAGTATCGTGGTGCCTCTTTACAAGAATAAAGGAGACATTCGAAATTGTTCAAATTACAGAGGTATCAAGCTAATGAGTCACATTATGAAAATTTGGGAACGTGTGATCGAAAGAAGGTTGAGGCAAGTTTCCAACGTAAAAGAAAATCAATCTGGATTCGTGCCAGGTCGCTCAACTATTGAAGCCATCCATTTGCTGAGGAGAACAATGGAAATTTATAAAGCTAAAAGGAAGAACATCCATAAGATCTTTATTTATTTGGAGAAAGCTTATGATTCTGTCCCGCGAGAGATATTGTGGAGAGTTTTAGAGAGGAGACAAGTACGTGTCCTATACAATAACCTCATAAAGGACATGTATGATAGGGCTTTATCTTGTGTAAGGACCCCGTCTGGGAAGACTGACTGTTTTGACATCAACATTGGTTTACATCAAGGTTCAGCTTTGAGTCCATTTTTTTTACTTTGATTATGGACGAGTTGACAAATCACATTCAGGATGAGTTACCTTGGTGCATGTTATTGGCTGATGATATTGTGTTGATTGACGAGAATAAAGATGGAGTAAATGAGAAGCTTGAGATCTGGAAACATGAGTTGGAAACTAAAGGATTTCGTATAAGTATGGCTAAGACGGAATATATGGAGTGCACCTTTGATGGAAGCAATGGCGAAGGAATCGATGTTGTTGGGAGAAAACTTTTTCATAGTTTATTCCATAACCCTAGGCTCTCTTATATAGGAGACGAACCTATGGGTAAATTACATGAGGCATACATAAGTAGAAAGAAAATAAAGAAACAATACATAAAGCATAAATAATATATCGCTACACTCCCCCTCAAGATGGAGCATAGATGCCGATCATGCTCAGCTTGGACGAACATTTCTGAAATGGCCCTCTTAGTAAAGCCTTGGTGAATATATCCGCAGTCTGATCCCCTGAGCTGACATGAGATGTATAGATAAAACCTTTCTGAATCATATCTCGTATGTAATGACAATCAACTTCAATGTGCTTGGTACGTTCATGAAATGTTGGATTATTTGCAATGAATATAGCAGCCTGATTGTCACATTCAAGTACCATAGGAAGGGGGACCTTTATATGTAAATCTGTAAGCACAGCTTGGATCCACGTCATTTCTGTAGTAGCCTGGGCCATTGCCCTATATTCTGACTCAGCACTAGATCTCGCTACAACAGTTTGCTTCTTGCTTCTCCATGAGACAGGAGAATCTCCGATGTATACAGCAAATCCAGTTGTGGACTTCCTATCCTTTGGGCACCCTGCAGAGTCTGCATCCACGCATGCTGAAATGGTGACCTCTTTCCCCTTTTTAAACAGTAGTCATGTACCAGGAGATGTTTTCAGATACCTGAGTATCATCTGTACAACATCCATATGGACCTGACGTGGTTGTTTCATGAATGGCTCACCCGACTAACAGCAAATGAGATGTCGGGTCTGGTAATGGTGACATAAAGGAGCTTTCCTACCAGCTCTTTATACATCCTCCTATCAACCTCATCAGTGTCGCCATCATATAGTTTCATAATTGGATCCATAGGTGTGGTGGCCGGTCAACACCCAAGCATTCTTGTCTCACTTAGCATATCAGTAACATATTTACTTTGGTTCATCACAAGTCCCCGTTGATTTCTGGCGAACTCAAGTCCCATAAAGTATCTAAGAGTTCCAAGATCTTCGGTAACAAATTCATGACCCAATAATTCTTTTGCCCTCTTTATTCCTTGCATGTCATCTCCTGTAATGAGAATATCATCAACATACACCATAATAGCAACCGTACCTTTGGATGTTCTCTGTACAAAAAGGGAATGATCTACATTTGAAAGTTTGTATCCATGTTTCCCAAACAGGTATGAGAGCTTATGGAACCAAGCTCTAGGGCTTTGCTTCAGGCCATAGATCACTTTATGAAGTCTACACACCTGTGAACACTCCCCCTCAACAGCAAATCCAGATGGTTGTTGCATGTAAACTTCTTCTTGAAGATCCCCGTAAAGAAATGCATTCTTGACATCTAATTGAAACAATGGCCAATAACGAATTACATCCACGAAAACAAGTATCCGTAAGGTAGAGTGACGCGCAATAGGGGAGAATGTGTCGAGATAACGGACACCATACGTCTGAGTAAATCCTCGTGCAACTAGTTGTGCCTTGTATCTATCTATGATGCCATCTGCATTTTGTTTAACTGTAAATACCCATTAACAGCTAACTGTAGAAGCATCCAGAGGAACTGGTACAAGCCTCCACATTCCTCTTGACCGAAGAGCAGTCATCTCTTCTTCCATTGCCAATCGCCACTGACTGTCCTGCATCGCCTCCTAATAGTTTTTTAGAATTACCACCTCTGATAACGCAACTGCAAAGGACCTGAAGTTGCCAATCAAACGATCAAAGGACACCACATATGCCATAGGATAGGATGCACAGTGACGTTTTTGCTTCCGAAGTGCAATGGGTAAGTCCAAATCTGCATGCTCCATATCTGTCTCATCTATAGAATCTTGCTCAGGTAGACTATTAGACCCATCAGTAGAGAATGTGTTATCAGAACATACCTCATTCGTGCTTGATGTTGAGCGTTGACCATGAACAGGAGCGGACCGACAGGTATAATGATGTGGTAATTATGGAACTGGGACCGATATAGGTGGTTGTGATGCCGTAGGTGTAGACTGTGGTGGTGGTGGTATGGTAGGTGGTAGAGGTGGTGGCAGCATGCATATGTTGTCATCAGTGTCTGAGGGAGTCAATCAAACATCCGTAGGAGAGAAATACATCACAGACTCAAAGAAGGTGACATCGACACTAACATAATACTTCCTACGTAATGGGCCATAACACTTGTACCCTTTCTGTGTCTTGAAATACCCAACGAACACACATTTGACAGTTCTAGGAGAGAGCTTGTCAACACCTGGTGACAATTGATGAACAAATGCAATGGAGCCAAACACACCAAGGGTGAGTGAGAACAATTCCTTATCAGGAAATGCAATGGAGAATGGAATTTTCTCACCCAGGACTGAGGAGGGCATACGATTAATAAGTTAACATGCCGTAAACACAACATCACCCCAAAATGAGTGAGGAGCACGACTCTGGATGAGGAGCGTGCGCGTAACATCAAGCACATGCCGGTGTTTCCTTTCTGCAATGACATTTTATTGAGACGTGTATGCATATGAAGTTTGATGGAGGATACCTTGGGTTGAAAAATATTTGAATAGGGCATGTGTACAAAATTCCAAGGTGTTATCAATTCTCACAATTTTCACAGAAGTAGAAAAAATATTTTTAACCTCAGACAGGAAATTCTTGATAACATCTCCAGCTTCAGATTTAATCTTTAATAAAAAGACCTACGACAGACGAGAAAAATCATCAACATCAACTAGATAAAACCTGTGTCCCTGGTGATCGGGAACACGACTGGGACCCCAAATGTCAACATGAAATAACTCAAAAATGGAGCTACTACTCCGACTCGGACGACTAGGAAAGGTCGAGCGGTGATGCTTGCCCAACTGACATGCCTCACATTGGAGGGACGTGTGAGACGAGACTTATGGTAGAACACAACACAGTTTCTGGAGCGGGAAATGACCAAAGCGTAGATGCCACAAGAACGGTGAAGCAGATCCAGCAGATGTAGATGAGTATCCAACAAAAGGTGCTCGAACTAGACGACAGAGGCCGCCCTGCTCACGGTGACACCCAATCACCTTGCCCGTAAGGATGTCCTGAAACACGAGAGAGGAAGGGTCAAAAATGGCTCTATAATTTAGATCCTTTGTAATCTGGCTAATAGACAACAAGTTCATGGAAAAATCAGGGGCATGTAGAACATTCTGTAAATACATAGAGCATGTCAAGCTGATCTCCCCCAGTCCCGTAAAATGGGAATCAGTCCCGTCTGCAATAACTACTGTATGTCCGGGAGGAACGAACCTGTATGTTGTAAGCTGATTTCTGTCGCTGCACAAATGATGTGTGGCACCAGAATCCATAATCCATTCGACTACATCCGATCCACAATTGCTAGTGGGTGCAAAAGTACTACCTGAGTCGCTGGTGGAGGCCGACGCTGCCACATCAGAGTGACCGCCAGGAGTCGAGGAAGACACTGGTGGAGGAGTTGGAGGTATGATACCTCTCAATCGTGCCACGAGATCATCGAACCGTTGATCCATGAAAGAAGCTGCAGGAGGCTCAATCTGCTCAGCCATACGAGCAGAAGCTGGAAATCCATGCTTGGAGTAGCATGTATCTTCAGTATGCCCGGAACGATGGCAGAAGGTGCAAGGCTAGCGTACATGACCACCTCTTCCGCGAGGTCCACGTCCGCGAGAATGATAGGAGCCCCCTCGACCGCGAGGGGCGGCCATTGCAGAAGAGGACTGGCTAATGAGAGAAGATGGAACAATGATCCGACTAAGCTGACGAAAAGCTTCCTCCATTGGAGGAATGGTCGAATCCGCCAGTATCTGTGAGCGAGCTGCCTCATATTCAGGATCCAGGGCTGCCAAGAAGACATCAACCATGGTGGCATTCTAATAAGTCTTCTGTTGCTCAGGAGTGGAGTTGAGAGGCATGAAGCTATAGAGCTTCTCAAACTCAAACATCCCATGCAGTGATGTATATAAGGAGTGGAATGGGCGTCCATTTTGCTTAGTGGTGAATATATCATGCTGCAGTTGTAGGCTCTTCGTCTCGTTTTGGGCTTGTGAATAGGTATCAGCAAGAATGTCCCACATTGACTTGGTTGTGGGTTGATGAAGTATGCCATTGGCAATCTCCAGTCCCAATGTGCCTGACAGCCACACCTTGGCATAAGCATCATCTGCCTCCCATGAGGCATTGATTCCAGTCTTCTCAGTCGGTTCTTCCTCGGTAAGAATGTGTTTCTTACCTGTAGACTTCATCATCCTCATGAACTGCATAGCCCACAGCTCATAGTTGGTCCCATCCATCTTTACTATGGGCGTAGGACCTCTAAAGGAGCCCATGGAGGGAATGTCGGCCTTGCTTTCTGACATGATGGCTCGAGAAGACTAGTGATGAAGATAACACACCGTGTTATCTACCTTGACATAGAGAGAGTCGATTGCATATGCAAATTTATGCAATCGCTCTAATATAGAATGAGATGACAACGAGCTTCCTAGCAACCAACAACAAGAAGGGGGTTCGTCGAGGGCCGCTAGGGGTTGGTGGCGGGACTGGTGACAGGTTGAGGGCCGCACGGAGCTAGGGGCTGGTCGCCGGGGGCTGCTGGGGCGGCACTGGATGCCGTAGGGGGGCGCTGGTTGCTGCAGGGGGTAGGGGGCGGCGCTGGGAGCCCCGAGCTGGGGCTGGGAACTACAAGAGGCGGCGCTGGGCGCAGAAGGCAGCGCTGGCCGGAGGGGCGACGTGGAGAGGCGAGATGGTGGAGGGACTAGGGTTAGGGTTTCGGAGCTTCGGTCTAGGACCACTGCTCTAATACCATGTTGGGAGAAAACTTTTTCATAGTTTATTCCATAACCCTAAGCTCTCTTATATAGGAGAGGAGCCTATGGGTAAATTACATGAGTCGTACATAAGTAGAAAGAAAATAAAGAAACGATACATAAAGTATAAATAATATATCGCTACAGATGTGAAGATTGATGACGATAACATTCAGAAGAGAGATTCTTTCAGATATCTCGGATCTATTTTGCAACATGATGGGGAAATTGATGGAGATGATACTGATAGAATAAATGCAAGCTGACTAAAGTGGAGAGGAGCCTCTGTTGTTCTCTGTGATAAGAAAATTCCTTTAAAAATTAAAGAAAAGTTTTACAAAGCATCCGTGAGACCCGCTATGCTCTATAGATATGAATGTTGGCATGTGAACCATACACATGTGCAGAGAATGGTTGTAGCAGAAATGAAAATGCTAAGGTGGATGTGTGGACACACACGTAAAGATCGAATTCGGAATAATGCAATCAGAAAGGAAGTTGGTGTTGCTCCGATCGAGGATAAGATGCGAGAAAACCACTTAAAATGGTTTGGCCATTTGCAAAGAAGATCAGTTCATGCACCAAGTAGGAGATGTGAATGTTGGGATGTTGAGCCGGCTAAGAGAGAGCGAAGACGGCCCAATAAGTGTTGGAAAGCGACTATAACAAAGGGATCTTAGTTTTTTGGATATAAGCCCGGAATTGACCCAAGATAGATCTAAATGGAGGCGAAGAATCCATGTAGCCGACCCTACTTAATTGTGGGAAAAGGCTTTGTTGTTGTTGTTACCTTTTTGCACATATCAACAGTTGATTGTTGGATTGTCGGTTCAACATGTGTTTGAGAAAAAAGTTTTTTTTGAAGTGTTTTGTTCTTGCAGGAACCTAATCAACCCGAGTGTCAATCCTCCATTATGAAAATGTAGGGGGGTTTTTAAGGGTATCAAAGGCTGTTGGAACTTGGAAGTATTCAGGGGAACAGAACGAAGTTTATCTTTAAGGTGGAAATTTGGTCGAGAAATACAGTTGAACATCTTCCCCATACTCTTTTCTCATGGAGGATCATATAACCATGGCAATATTTTCTTAAAGAATCACGTAAGAGGTGGCAGGGGTGTGGTTGATGACACTAACCTCTCCCATCTCATATAGGTGACTCGAGAATTTTCCCTAACTGCTGGAGCTATGAGAGAACTTCTGTTCATATCAGATGGACCACACAATCGAGAGAAATTTATTAGTGTGATCAAATACGCAGAAGCTAATGAGGACTCAAGAACACAAGCACATGATAAAGATAGAGTTCCGCCTTGACTGCCATTTGAGATGGGGAAGGTTCACATCCACATGCCAGTACACTTGTGACTTAACATCAACTTGCAAAGTACATACAAATTCAGACGCTGTTCATTTGTAAGAAAGTGGACAATGAAAGTAAGATCAAGAGGAATACATAGCCCAATGATGACAAGAATTAAATATATGCACAATAATAGCCAAATGACAACAAGAATTAAATATACACATAATTAAAAAGGAATAAAGTTTAAAGGATCTCTTTTAAAAAGGAGCAGGCCAAATACAACATTACCTGCTTTCGATAAGCAAGGTCGTCGTCGGACAATTTTTCCAACTCTGCCAAGTTCTTAATCGTGCCAACCATCAAACATGAAGAATGTTCCCCTATATGGTTGTAAATTATAACGTAGAAAGTAAAAGTATTAGTACGGTGGAAAAAAAGGAAAGGAAAGGAACCTTTAACAGAACCTGGTTGATGCAAAGATGAAGGAGAATTTGTAACCCATTGGATTCAAAAACTAGATATTCAATTTTATCGACCTTCTTAAGAGTTAATTGAGCTTCTTAGAGGTACAATGAAAAATAGTAGATCAAGAGGTTCCACAACAAAATACAAGAAATAACGCGATCAAAATGCCGCTACAAGGCATCAAAAATTCAATTATACAAACAATTTAAAATATCTAAAATCAATGTTGCAATATTCGCCCGGATAGACCGAATATTCAGCCGAATATTCTTATTATATGGGATGGCCGAATAGAATATTGGCATTTGGTCAATATTCGGTCTAAGCCCGAATATCCGGGTATCCGGTCGAATATTCAGCCAACTATTGCAACATATTGCTGATATTTTTATTTTTTATTTTTTAAAGGCTCCCATTTATCCCGGTATCACCACATAGGTTAAAGCTCCGTATATGTAACTTGTTAATTGGTACTTTTATCTTGGACTACTACTGATTGATGAACATAGATGTATAACTATATGAGTATATATTGAGTATAATTTTTGCATTTAAAATAATAAAAAATGCACAACCAAATAATTCCATATATTCTCATGAATAGCAAATATTCTTTATTAACTGGCCCCTCCGATTGAATACGAAAGTCTACTTATGTCACACTGTCTAAATTAAAACTTCACCCAAAGAAAAACAAATAGCACAACGTCAAATGCCAAAAGTTCCATCAAAGTTCGAAGATAGTCAAGATGTTGTCTTCGAAAAAAAATGCATGTCAAGATTTCAATTCGAGTTCTTTCGGGGAAAGGTTAAATTCTTAAACCTGTCCATTATGAACAACACATAGCGGCCAGTGTCAAAATCAAAAAAATGAGTACAGAAATCTATTGATGTTGCAGCTGCGTTTTATCCTGCGTTCCGCAAAACATATTCAAGCACTAGCATGTGTTTGCAGAGCAGATAACACTAGGAAGAATAAATCTTAGACCAGTGGCTTTTATGGGTTATCCTGTAATGTGATGTATACAACGATTAGTTGTGGGATGTATCGAATGGTTATTACCTTTATTTAGAGAGTATTGGTTAATGCTGTATAGAACAAGACCTTGATAGAAGTTTGATCAAATAGAGTGAGGAAATTGCTTGAGCCATCTAAGCATTGCTAAAATGCTACATTTTTCTAACTAAAGAAAAAGATATAGATACCTAATTTCTCAAATGCGGTTGACAAAACTTGAAAAGACACGTCCCAGACTGCACTATATTGATAACCCAACAAACCCTCCAGGGCTGCACATATCTTCTCAATAATTGTAGGTCCTGAGCGCCTTGTCACCCCTTCTTGCTTGGCATTGATCTGCTCTACACCTTGTTTTACTAATTCGTCATCGATGCAAGAAAATATTAATCCCTTGAGAGCCTCTGCAGCAGCATATATTGCCTCTTCATGCTCACAGGCCAAGAGATCTGTCAGAAAATCAACAGAAGAACAATGTAAAATTCCATTTTCTGGCCTGAAGGGCAAGGATTTCTTTTATTGCAAAAATCTAAACCAATACCTCCAAGAGTAGTGAAAGCCATGGGTAGCTTAACAACACAAATTGACCGGTTTAAGCCATAAACCTTTTTCATGCCGGCATGCAATAACCGAGCTGTCGATGCCATCTCATCTGCAGATTTATCCTTACTACTAGAAGAAGCCAACGAACACAAAATATCTAATAAAATTTCACCAGGAATCTCCGATGTTGAACTGCAAGAAAGAGCATACAGAATTTCCGAGATTGCCCTTGAGACAACAGGTTGCTGAAGCTCAACAAGTGGCTTACAGTACTTCAGAATTTTGATTCTATACTTGTTCGAGATAAGAGAAATACTCTCCTTCAGAGCATTCAAGGTAAAAAGGACTTCCCAAACACCTTTGCTTTGAACTGGCGTGGCACTATTGGCAGTGGAACCACCAGCAAGTAAAAGAAATCTCTCAAACATTGCTGCGATCCCTTCACTAGCATACAGTAAAGCAGGAGTTCCTTCGAAACTTCCCAAGATATCACGAAGACAAATATGAGCCTCCACCCTTACCTGCACTAAACACATTAGCTTGAATAAATCAAATGAAGATAAGGTCAAAATCATTGAAAAAAAACCCTCGATAACAGTAAAAATGACATTTAGCTAAGCTTGCAGATAACTTTAACACAAATAGATATGTACGCATTGTGAATTCAATACGACGAAAGACACCTATGAGACATAATGTTAAGCACCCCCCACGCACTATCTCCAAAAAATAAAAGCATGTAACGAGAGAAAGATGGGAAGTATATCCTCAAACGTTTACAGCCCCTGAAACCAATAGGGACCACGGAATTCAAACTCCAAACTAATAGAGAATTTTATATAAAATCAACTATAAAAATCCCCCGCCCTGTCGAGATTCACAAGTAAGCATCAAATAAGAAATTTCAAAGCAAATAAGGACCAAGTTAGTCATCCAGCATCCTCATAGTAAAAATATATATCAAGATATGTTCCACTCAAACATGAAACTCAAAAGGCGATATTTTTTACCATACAAGGGGAGGTAAATTTCAAGATTCCCAGTTTGTTGTAACTAGGCTAAGTTGTATGAGTTTAATGCTGCTAACGAAACAAATAAGATTTTGGGTTTCGGAGACTCGAGAAGGTGATGAAGTTCAATCTATTGCAGATGCCTTTTTGGCAATCTCAAAAAGTTCACACCTCCAATGTGCATCGTCTCATTTTAAACAAGCTCATTATACTGCATATCATGGATTCAGATATCGCAAAATTTCGGTTTCGACAAGGAACCAAAATCTCGAACGAAATGGCGATATGAGGGCAGTTTCCGTTCATTTCTTCACAAATGGTGGTCGATATGAGCGAAATTTCGACGAAGTTTCAAATCGATAGGGTATCGATACGATATCCGAAATCGATATTTAAACCCATGCTGTCTATTATTGAGAAAAGTGAAGGGTTTAGTATGTTAAATAATTGAACCTTCGCAGCATTCACCTAGTGGATGACATAAAGCGAGGTGTTTAGTTACACGTCACCTATTGAGAGAGAGTTGGGTGAATGGGAGGCGTATATGTGGCAGTGGTACTATGCTAGATAGTTCGGTAAAAGAAATAATGAAGCAACATGACTAATAGCATGGTATCGAATATCGTGTTATATCTATGATATCTCGCAGATATATCGATATCGACAGAGTGGAAGTTTCAACATTAACATATGTATCGATTTCCGATTTATCAACTGATGTCTCATCGATGTCCCAAGAGCATGGTTTAAAAAATCCACCTCAAGGCAACTTTGAGGGAATATAGCCTCGAGGCTATAACCTCGGACTGCTTTACTGAGGCTTACGCCTCGCTTGTCTGAGGCGGTACTAAAGTTGTGAGGTGGTGAGGCAGTACTGAGGTGCCGCCACAATTATGTAGGGAATATGATGATGTTTTAAAATAAGAAATTATGTGTTTGACTTCTATAGGTTGTATTGGAAAACATAGCACGCAATAATTAGTTTTGGAATTTTAGGCAGTTAAACGAACCTTTAGAAAATTAATAATACTTTAAAATCTATTGGATCCTTCTTTAATTACTGGTTATAATTTAATTTTACAGCATCCGTACCTTGCTTGGGTGCTACGTGAAAGATAACGTTACATGGTTGAGATTTTTTATTGCTAAAGAACGAGATATTTAAAAAATCTTTTTTGTTAATAACTTTATATAGTATCCACTTAATGGTCTAGTGGTAGTGCAGTGTGTATACCACAAAAAAATCAGGGTCCAAATCCCACTCTTCCAGAAGTTGCGTTAGGTAGTCGACGGCCAGCGTAAAATAGTCGAATCTTTCAACACGGATTTGAGCAAGAATCCATGTAGCCGACCCTACTTATAGTCGGAAAAAGTTTAGTACATTTTGTTAATAACTTTATATAGCTATAAAGTTTTTGCAAAATTTATAGAACATCATTATTTATTCATTTATCAAATAAAGTACTTATTCATTTAAGTTAAGTAAAACGCTTAGTTATAAATGCAACCTGTCTCATTATTATGATACTAAAAATACACGATTTTACAGCAATTTCTTTAAATTGTTAAGTCAAAGAATAGTATGATTTAAGAACGATTAGAGCAACAAAAATAGTTAGACGTAGAACCCTTTTGTAAATTGAGAAGTCATGAATGTATTTTGTTTATAATTGCATATCGTATACAACAACAATAAAACCTTTTCCCACTGTCCTACATTAAGTGGGGTTGGTTACATGTAGTGTCAAGCCCAACGAGTCGAGCAAAGATCTGGATCGGGCTTGAGCCCGGGCTCGATGAGCACGAGCCTCTTATCGAGCTAGCTCGAGCTCAATAAGGCTCGAGCCGAGCCCATTATTGAGCATGGTCTGGACTCGAGCCAAGTCTGACTAGTTAAGGGAAATTACATTTTTTGGTACAAAAGTGCAATATCTAGGCTTGAACTTGTGACCTCTTCTTTGAGAGATTGTCTTCCTTAATCCTTACCAATAGGCCCCTATTTGAGTTACATTTCAAAAGCTAAATTATATTATATATTGTAACATTCTATTTGCTAATAAAAACTACTAATATGCAAATTATAACCTAGAAAAATATAAATATAGATGTAGCTATATGTTCCTTAGAAACACATAATACTGATCGGTACATTGGTGGATAATATACATTATCAAATATGTTCATATTTAATGGCATATACTAGCATGAGATCGTAATTAAGTATACAATATAATATATATAGAACATTGCCACGTTGGAATTCACATTCACATATATGGACATATAGTTCTAAGGTGCCCACGAAACAAATTATATCGATTTTTATAGTTTAGTTTGGTATAATATACATATTCAATTACAACCTATGTAACTGGGGCGAACACCTACGGGTGTATCCCCCTTTTTGGAGTGTCAAAAAAAATTACAACCTATGTAGACAACTACAACTATAGATATAGGCACCGATTGTAGAATAAGAAACTCCACTTGTGTGTGTATTATATATAAATATATAAATATAAATAATATATATTCCTTATCGAGCCCCTTATCGAGTTATCGAGCCAAGCAAGGCTCAACTTGGGCTCGGCTCATTGAGCTATCGAGCCCAAAATTATGACCCGGGCTTGACTCAATAGCTTAATGAGCCATGCTCACAAGCCCTTATCGAGCCGACCCAAGCATGGCTCATCGAGCCTTGACTCAATAGCCAGCCCTAGCTACATGGATTCTTTGCCTCCATTCAAATCTATCTTGGACATTCTCAGGTTTAGATCCAAAAAACTAAGATCCATTCGTATAATCTCATTCCAACACTTCTTGGGCCTTCCTCGCCCTCTCTTAGCCGGCTCAACATCCCAAAACTCGCATCTCCTAACCGGTGCATCAGTTGACCTCCTTTGTAAAAAGATCAAACCACCTTAAGCAATTTTCTAATCATCGATCGGAGCTACACCAATTTTCCTTCTGATTGCATCATTCCGAATCCGATCTTTATGTGTGTGTGTGTCCACACATCCACCTTAGCATTTTCATTTCTGCTACTGCCATTTTTTGCACATGTCTATGGTTCACGGGCCAACATATAATTACATATCACATAAACATATAAAATTATTAATTTAATTTCTCTTCATGTACCCACTTAAATGGCATGGTGGTAGTGTATGTGCCTACCACAACCGAGATCAAGGTTCAAATCCCCCTCTTGTGGGGGTTGCATTAGGTAGTCGACATCAATATAAAAAATAATCGAATATTTCAACATGGATTTGAGCAAGAATTCGTATAACCCACCCTACTTGTAATGGAAGAAGGTTTTGCCATTTTTAAAATTTCTCTTCATAAAAAGTAAAGCTTGCATCTCAACCAAAGTTCAGAAAAGCGGTATGTGTATGCATTCGGACAAGTCATCGAATACTGAATAAGCAGTATATGTGGGCATATGTAGGGTATATGCGATTCTATGTGGTTTTCTAATTGTTAGTTTAAAAAATATCCATAAATAATACTAGTAAATTTATGTATCAAAGTGGAGTTAAAGAACATCTAAGAAAAAACTGTTTATATTGGAAGGTTGAGTAGATGTCATTAATTGCCTAATATTTAATCACAAAAAAATATTTAGCCATAAAAAGTTAATATATTAGATATTTCATAATAAGAAAACTTCGATACAAATAGATGCATATCTGCAATACATGAGCAAAACCTCAATCAACATATATTAAAGTATTAGATGATACATTGTGTATAATCATGAAAACACATGAGCAAAACAGAAAGCATTGCATATACATAATGGCATAATGCATCGCAATTGTATATGAATGCATTGCATATTCTTACAACTAAATGAGGAGCCAGAGCTACACAGGTTACCACCGGAATGAGAGGATTAGAACATTGGAGCCGTTCAAGATGAGCCACCAGGCTATTAGAGCATTATGTGAGGCATATATTGGATATGCATATGTAGGTTGCATACGCGTTTAGGGTACGATATGCATGTCGCACGGGTATATGCAGCCACATATGCGGCCCGTACAACCGATTTCCTAAACACGACTCTCAACTGCCTCGAAACTTATGCCTTGCATCATTTATAGAAAACCACCTCGATCCATCTTCCATTTTTAAAACATTGACCGTGATATGTCATTATATTGGTCAAAAAATGAGAATTTCAATAAAAAAATTATCCTCTATCGGTTGTTATCGACCGATACCACCGATATGAGGTCCATAATGCTCAATATCACTTTTTTTAAACTTTGGGTCTATTTTCTCGGTATTGTGCTTTCGTATCTACACTCAGTATTAAAAAACACATTATGATTTATACATTTTTTCAGGTTGGAGATGTTGCCCCCACACCCCTGCAAAGGTAACGCACACCCCCGTTATAACCAAGGGGATTCGTCTCCCCTTTGGCGATGGAAACGAAACAACACTAGATCTGATCAAGGAAAGTATGTATGTGTGTGTATTATGCACATTAGCTTGTTCATGTCAAATCCGATAGAGCTCGACATTTTGTTTATATATAATATGCAATGGGATGTAAAGTAAATGTGCTAAATACAACATTCTTGATGTCATTATCTTGTTTTTTAATCAATGATACCAATAAGTTGTTATTGTTTGAATTTAGCCATTTTTTAATATATCCCAAGAGTCAATAATCAACGTTAACAGCGACGATATGTGCAATATAACGTGTATTAGTGTGTTAAATATACCTCATTCTTACATATACGTATGTATTTAGATGTTATTTATTGCTATAAGAACTAGGATGATCTTAATTTACGAAAAAATCACTCTCTGTATTATTTCCAAGATATCTATATTTGGAAAGATAATAATGAAATGGAATATTCATGAGACCCTAGGGTTCTCTTAATAGAGAAGAGAAACCATGTTGGACAAATTATATAATAGAGGCAATACAAAAGAAGATACATGAAAGAGAGAAAACATAAATATATGGTTCGCTAAACACACCCCTTAAGATGGAGCATAGATGTCAACTATGCTCAACTTGGAATGGCATCTCTAAAATGACCCTCTGGCTAGAGCCATTGTGAAAACATTTTTTCTGAAAGGAAGCTTGGGTGAAAACATTTCATGTATATTCCTCTGAAATGACGAGGAAGTAGAGACAAAGTCCTTTTGAATCACGTTACACATATAGTGACAATCTACATCAATGTGCTTGGTCCTCTCATGAAAGGTAAGGATGTAGATAACGAAAAGAGATGGATGGTTGTCCTATTGTAAATGCAGGGGAAGAGGCGTGTCATTAGCAAGGTCAATCAGAACGGATCGAACCCACATTATATAAGTATTAAGTGCTACCATGCGCCATGTCTCTGTAACCTGACTGTGCACTAGATGTGGCAACCACAGTCAGAATCTTGATCTTCCATAACACCAAAGAACTCCTGTGAACACTGCAAAATCAGAGGCAGATTTCCTATGCTTAAGGAATCATGCATAGTCTGTATCTTCCCATGTTGTTATGATGAGGGATGCATCCAAGGATGCAAAAAACAGTTTACATTGTTGTTTAAATGCATGTGGTCGTCAACCGCACCGACTAGTAAAAGTTGAGCTCATATGCAGGTGGGCCACACAACCGGTGTTAAACAACCATTTAAACAGAGTTAAGTAGTCGTTTAAACGGAGTTAAACGGAGATTAAACGATCTTATTTGTTATCCATTTTTTTTGGATTCATGCTATGAACTGTAATTGTTTATGTTGTCTATTTTGACATCTAACTATGGATTCTAGTTGTTTATGCTATCTATTTTGACATTTAGATGGAAAAATCATTGAATTTGACAATATTTGATATATATATTGTGAATTTGTAGTTATATTTTCTAAAATTTATTTGTACTTTTCTTAATTATATATATAATAATTTTTTATTAATTAAAAATGCAAAACAGCATCCCATTTAATTTCCGTTTAAACTCCTGCATATTTTTTAGTAAGTAATCAGTGACCCTACCGACTAAATAACAACTGCCGCTTTTTGCAACCTCGAATGCATCTATACATGACGTGATGACGAGGAGAATTCCAACGAGCTCCATGTATTTCCTCTTGTCTACATCCTCGGTATCATTATCATATAGCGTCATGTCGGGATCCATGGGAGTAGTGGCAGGTCTGCAATATGTCACGCATGACTCTAAGATGAAATCGGTAACATACTTCCTTTAGGTATTCACAAGCAAGGTTTAAAATACAAAAGGTAGAACGAGGCAGTTTACCTGAGGCGAGGCGTAGCCTCGAGTCGATCGAGGCATACGCCTCAGCTTGTATAGGAAAATAACTGCAAAAAATATAATAAGAATATATATTGATGAAATAATCTAATATGATAGACATATGAAATATAATGTTGCAATAATAGCAATATAGTATAAAATTATGAAGGTAAGAACATGCAAAAAGGTTACGTCAATTTCTTAAAGATTTCTACAAAATTTCTACCCAATCGAAAAGGAAATCATTGGCTATAACTATCACTAAAATGGTTATCAAGAAGGGAGTCATTAACTATAGTTGTTGTTAAATATATTATATATCCAAGAGGTTGACATCAGTCATATTATTTAAATCTTAACCATATGTTATGTTGAACCCAGTTGAAGAATGGTCTGATGTCCCCTTGTGTCATCACACCTACAACCGAAAATTTTTCTTATATATGTATTTGAATTCGCATGCATCTGAGATTTGCGAATCCATATGTTTAAGGGTGTAATATTAAGAGTTCATTAAAATAATTCGGCATGTTAACGATAAATGCGATAAGAAAAGGGTCAAATTTAAGCATTCATCTTGTATAAATATATCCTCAAGAAATAGGTCTTTATAAACATTTGAAACTAACAATAGAACCAATTATTTTATTAAAAAATGCTTTATAAATCTAGAATGCTCGGCAACCGCCTCGCACCGCATCACCGCCTCGTCTCACCTCGACCACCACGGTCACCCGAGGCAATCGCCTCATCCAGGGGGTCAGAGGCGGTCACCTAGAGGTTGTTTTCCTCCGCCTCATTTCGCCTCGAGCACCTTTACGCCTCGAAGCAATTTTTTTGAACCATGTTCACAAGGTCATGTTAGTTCGTAGTGAAGTCAAGCCTTAAAGAGAATCATAAATCGCTAAGGTCTTTGGTGACAAATTGTTGTCCAATGAACTCTTAAGGCTCGTTTAGTTGCCAGGTTACCCCAAGGTAACCTGGCATACCCCCTGCTCTATCCATGCATTCCTGAGCTAGAATTAGTTGTATGGAGCAGACAATTTCTTGTTATTATATCGTTTAACCATGTTTAAATAAAAATAACATAAAAACATATTATAATCATCAAAAAGGTTAATATAACATATAATCAATTTCACATTACATCGCATTTATCATTTCAAGCCCTCTACAACCTTCATAACCATCCAAACAACTACTATTCACATGATGTTACTCCAATCCAACGTAACCTAATTACCAAACATGTCTTTAGCCATACTAAAACCATGCACATCATCTCATGTAATAATGATATCATCAACATATACCAGTATAACAATACCTATCTAAGTTCTCTGAACAAACAGTAAATGGTATGCAATCAATCTCGTGAAGCATGTTGCTCTATCAAGTCCAAGAGCTTCTTAAACCATGCGATTTTGCTCTACTTACGGCCATAGATAACCTTATAAAGTCTGTAAACCTTCTAACACTCCCTCTCGGCAACTAACCCATGTTGTTGCTAAGTGTAGACCTCCTCATGTAGGTCACCATATAGAACTGCATTCTTCACATCGAGATGAGATAGGGACCAGGTTCATATCACTACAACAGGACTCAAGTATGGAATGATGTGCCACGTGAGAGAAACAATCATGATAGTCCACCCATAAATCCAGGCGAACACAAGCCATCAACCTAGACTTATAGAGATCAACAACGCCATATGCATAGTGCTTCACCAAAACACCCATTTGCAACCAACCATAAAAGTCTTTGTGCGGGCAATGACTAAGCTCCATGTGCCATGCAATTGTAGCGCGACCATCTCCTCCTACATAATAAAATGTCAGTGACTAACTCGCATCGTCTTATCGTATGTCTATGGGATCTCTACCGTTGATAAACCCACGATAAACCTCAGGAAACCGTCTAAAAGATGCCCAAAAGTGACGAGAGAATACGCGGCATACGGTATGTCTCTGCTTCCGTAGAATAATGGGCACATCAAGATCATTTGTATTGTCCGTGACCTGTAAAGTAGCCTCTTATGGAGGATAAAGAAGCATGTTGCATAAACAAATCATCAGTGCCATCAGTAGAAACAATGTCCTAACATACCTAGGACATGTTGGATGATGGGGAAGGCCCATAAGCAAGGGGTATAGAAAGGTAGCCTATAAATATAAAAATGAGGCAACGGGGCCAACATACTATGTGGTGGGCACGAAGGAGCAACCACAATAGGAAGTGAAGGAGGAGTTAGTGAAGCCGGTTGATGCAGCGTGAAATGACAAATTAGGGCTCAATTGAGATCTTTTGTCTGTCAATTAGCATTTCAATTTTCTGTCAGTTAATTAGAGTATAATTTGATTAGGGTTAAAATTACTTCCGTACAATCGAGTTCGTTGCAATGTCATTTTTATTTAAATAATGAGATCGAGTATAATCTCTAATTAATTAGTTAGAGATAATTCGAGTCCAAATAGCACATGTTAAGATTTGAATTTTATTCCCTTTCTATTTTTGTAATTTCATCCTCATGTATAAAAGGGATGGTAATCTAATGGTTTGATCATTCCAGAATTTATAAAATTTGAGATTTATCTCATTTATCTCTCCTCCTCTCATTCTCCCTCTAAGCAATCTCCACAATTCTTCCTCCCAAATCTCATGCAATCGACGCGTCTTCTCTTCCTCCACTTTCCAAATTTCTTCCACTGAATAAATTTTCAGTACAAAAAAAAATTTCACTGTTAAAATTTTTCATTTACATCAATTGGTAGCAGACCGATTCATTCCCACGACTCTATGATCCTGTCCCATATTGGCAAACGAAGTATGAGGTGAGTCATTCAGATTATGTGTATTCGTATGAGAAGCAAAAACTACAGAGGTATCTCTATAAATCAACATTGAAGGTACAATAGTGGTTGGATTCATGGTTCGATAACAATACATTTATTCAAGAAAAAATTGTGCATTACATTCTAGCAAAGCCATACAACTAAATTCCAGCAACCACAAGGAAGAAGAAAATATAGGAGAAGTTGGTGTCAATGACAATTTCTCTATTACAAAGCTCGTTCACAACGAGTCCGAGGACATCTCCAAGGGAAACAAGGAAGAATAAATTAAAAACATTGTCTGCAACGACAATTTGACCATATCCCGAGATGTTGTCCAGTTAGTAACACACATGCATCCACCATTTTCGAAGGCGTCTCTAGCACTCTCCACCTCCCTAGCAGCCCTGTCACCCTTCCTTCCCACAACCCCATTCCCACAGACACCATCACCAGCCTCCATCTACCCTACATCCCCATTATCACACATTCTTGTGGGCCCAGCACCCTTGTTGCAACCATCCCCACCTTCATCAAACCTAGCTCCTTCCGTGACACATCCTTCCCCAAGCGTTGTCGCCTCCCCTAAACCCTACCCCTCTACCATTGTTGCTCCCATGAGAATCTTTACGGCACCATTCCATCTCGAATCCACGAATATCGTGGTCATGAAGCCAATTGTGACAACCATTGTCGCCTCGCGCGTTACTGTTGAGCTGGCAACCACCAAGGCCCCCACAATCGTTAAGGATCCATTGAGAGCATCGGCATCGACCAATACTAAAGGCTCATCATTGAAGTCACCAATCAAGGGATCCACCGGAAACCCTAACAGGAGTTAGATTGATTTCTCAAAAGAGATATATAAGATGTGGGGATGAAAATAACTCCTGCAAGAGTTGCAATTAAGGGTTCCCACCAAAAAATGTTTTAGCAAAAGGTCAAACTTGGTAAGAAAGTAATAGTGAGGCCTTTTCTATTGAAGGGACGGAGAACTTACATGGAGGCCCCACTTTCTACAAGAATTACAAAAAGAACATTGAGGATGAACAAAATGTTTAACAATTTATTGGGTTAAATTCGTCACTCAATGTATCCGAAGAACAACCATTCAACATGAGATGAATATTTTTGAAGCGATTGAGAGTTGATGCAGCGTGAAATGACATACCAGGCTCAATTGAGATCTTTTGTCTGTCAATTAACGTTTTAATTTTTGATCGGTTAATTAGAGTCTAATTTAATTAGGGTTCGATTTATTTCCGTCCAAGCAAGTCCATTGCAATATCATTTTTATTTAAAAAATGAGATCGATTGTGATTTTCAATTGATTAGTTAGAGATTAAAGTCAAAATAGGGCAGTTAGGTTTTGAATTTTGTTCACTTCTTATTTTTGTAATTCCACCCATGTTATATAAAGAAGATGGTAGTCTAATATTTTGATCTTCCAGATTTTATAAAATTTGAGAATTATCTCATTTACCTCTCCGCCTTCTCTCCTTCTTCCTCTAGGTGATCTCCACGGTTCTTCCTCCAAAATCCTGATTCCTGAGTAATAACCAACGCATAGTCCCTTCCGCCACCCTCCAGATTTCTTCCACTGAAAACTTTTCCATTGTCAAAAAAATATTTTTTCACCGTTGAATTTTTCCGTTTGCATCAACTCTCCCACATTAAGTAGGGTCGGTTACATGGATTCCGTACCTCCGTTCAGATCTATTTTGGGTCGTTCTTGAACTTAGATCCAAATTAGTAAAATCCATATGGATGGTCTCCTTCCAACTCTTCTTAAGCCTTCCTCATTCTCTGTTAGGAGGTTCAATATCCCAAATATTGCATATCTAATTGGTGTATCAACCATCCTCCTTTGCAAATGGTCAAACCACACTAAGTAGTTCTCTCTCATCTTATCTCAAAGCTACACCAACTTTCAATCTAAACACATTGTTCCTAAACCGACCTTTTCGTGTAAGACCACACATCTACCATAGCAATTTTTATTTCAACTAGTGTCATTCTATGCACATGACCAACATTCAGATCTATATAGCATAGCAGGTCTCATAGTTGTTTGTAATACTTTTCTTTGATTTTCAAAGGAGTTTTCTTATCACATAAAGCACTAGATGTTCAACTCCACTTTAGCCAGTCTACACGTACTCTATGAGTAACATCTCCATCGATTGCACCATCAAAATAAATCCCAAATATCTAAAAGAATCTTTCTTTTGAATGTTATTTTCTCCGATCTTCACTATGATTCCTTCAACACTACTTCCATCAAATGTGCACTCCATGTACTCGATCTTAACAACCCAGGCATATCATTCATGGGGAGCAATCATGGTGATCCTCGATGCGGTTGACATGATAGGAAACGACTTCGTGGCATGGATTTGCCCTTTTGGATCAAGGATTGATCAGCACCCAGCAGATTGAAGGACATCCCCGCAATGACCACCTCGATGCAGTGACTTCTTGTAAGTGACAAATTCCCTTAATTCTCCGCCTATCCAAGAGCTTGATCTATTGTAAAAACCACTTAACCCTACAACTTCACCTCTCTCTCTCAACATCTTTTAAAATTAAGTCAAAAAAATGAAAGACTCCAACCCAGTTGCCAAAGTCCTGGTTGTTGAACCTAACTCCAAGACACTCTTTCAGTATTCCATGAATGAACTAATGAACTCCAACTAGAAGTCACCCCATGAAACCAAAGCGTGAGTTCCTAGAAGTGAACATGCATCGCTATAACTAACAATATACCAATCAACCCCATGAACGTTACCAAACTCTATTATACTGTCATCCGCCAATAAATCAAAAGGTCGCTCCTTCAACATCAAAAAAAGTTAAAGGCACTCCACTCCGCAGCCCATATACCACTGCCATTATCCCCAACCAAAGTTGCATTGCAAGATCTAGGGGTCGTCATCTATCAATGGCAATCTACATACTACATTATGATGCATGGCCCTAAATGTCGATTTCGTTGATATTTCACTAGCTTGGGGAACGAAACATCACCAACATGCCGTTAATATTTCAAGCAAGTGTATGAGGTGCTTTATGGGATATTGGAGAAGTGTATGAGGGGGTTCTTGTGGGGGAAGAAGGGGGGTGGGGGAAGGGGCGTGCATCTGGTGGGGTGGGCTGAGGTCACGCGGCCTAAGCGGGAGGGGGGGTTGGGCGTAAGGCGGTTGGAGGTGGCGAATGAGGCCCTTTTGCTCAAATGGGCGGCGAGGGTGTGGGGTAGGGAGGAGAACTTCATGTTAAATGTTCTGAGGGTGGCGGCGGGGGTTGACATTGGCTCTGCAACTCGTGGGGGTATCCAGGGGCACTTCTCATCTTTTTGGCGTGGGGTGGTGGACGCCCTTAACCGCATTAGACTTTTATTTGCTTCTAAGCTCGGTGATGGAAATTCGTTTCGTTTTTGGGAGGACGATTGGACCGGGAGGGGTGCCCTAAGGAACTTATACCCTCGGCTGTTCGCTTTGGTGATCGACAAGGAAGTCACGGTGGCTTCTTGCTGGGACGGTGGCTATTGGTGCCCTTCAATTACTGATAATTTATCGGACCAGCGGCTGGAAGACTTCATCTCTCTCATGGCTGTTCTCGTTGACGCTCCCAAGCCTTCTATTGGTCGTGATCATTTGGTTTGGAAGGATGGCACGTTCTCTACCCGTAAGGCGTACCAAGTAGGGTTGGGCATGGGCCGGGCTCGGGCCGGGTTCGCCTTGGCCCGGCCCAAGCCCATTTTAGAATATGGGCTAACGGGTCGGGCCTAGGCCCATTTTATTTTAAAAAATTAGGCCCAAGCCCAAACCCGGCCCAAATAAAATGGGTCGGGTTCGGGTCGGGCCGGCCCAATTTAACACCTATGTATACGAATATCATGTCTTCCATTCTTCTTGCATTTGTGTGGTTGTTTCTTATGCATGTGTGCATGTTTAAAACTATAAAGTATGCTAACTAATTTGTGATTTTAACATTAGTTGTATGTTGGAAATACAAATGTGGTAAAAATATGGCGACTTAAACCACCATTCAATTCACCATTACATATTTTATTGTAGATGCGGGCACTATGACCCAATACAAATTGGTTACTTACAGTTGTACATGCTGTAACACTTGAGGACACAGATTCCATTATTGCATATTAATGAAATAATCTTGTATATTAATATAATAATATCCTCAATCCACTATTGGATATGATTATTAATGTATCTAAGCATTTATTCTACACTTGAATAAGGATAGTAAAGTTAGAACATGGTATTTGGAATCAACATGAATATAATTGATATAATTATACCGTACTGGATATAAATATACTTGCTTTAGAATGGATCGGGCTATCGGGCTAACGGGTTTGGGCCTTCTAAGGCCCAAACCCGGCCCGTTAATCAATATGGGCTCATTTTAGGGCCCACGGCCCGCCCATTAAATTTCGGGTTCGGGTTTGGGTCGGGTTATACGGGTCGGGTTTTGGGCTGGGTCGGGCCGGCCCAGCCCAATGCCCAACCTAATTGTGTAAATATCACTAACATTAACTAATGAAAAATCATAAAAAATACTAATTGTATATATTCGGAACAAACCCAAACCCTAATTCTAGGTTAAAAATACTTAAATACTGATATTCTCTATACAATATCCAATTTCACTCCTCTCACTTTTGAATTAATGTACATTCAATTATCTATAAATCATGGTCGAATTCAAAAGAATCATAGTTTATTTGTGAAATGTGGGTTTCGAGACCTAACTGAATAGTGTACACATGTACTGCTTTTCGACCTATTTTTCCATGTGTATATTTGACTCCTTTTGATTTATTTTTTTTCATTTCTTTATATTATTTTATGATATAACTAATTACAAAAAAATCACAATAAAAAAATCAGAAAAACAATGAAAAAGACAAGTGCTAACTTGAGCTCACTGACCAACTCATTATATGTCTCTCATTTTCTATTCATTCTAACTCATAAAAATACCAAAAAATTGGATCTGTGTCCATTACATTATTTCGCATCACATTTGATTTTTGCATGCATTATTCATTCACAAAAAATCATATCAAAGCTATAAAAAATATATATTATATATATATAATTTCACCAAAAAATCATATTTTGCATAGTTCATTCCATTTTCATATGAGTCCATCATATTCATTATAGATTGCAGTTAGAGCGAGACTTTTTATTTTGGACATTTTTGCATTTGAGTCCATTAGCTATTTATTTTCCATTTCCCTCTATTTTCAGTAGTCCATAGTGTTTGGTCAACATATGTCCACATGTCACATTGCCAATGGAGCCACTTCAGCCACTAGATGAACCCACAATCACTTGGTCAAAGGCCATTGCCATGTAGCGCCCAGCCTCCTGATCGTTGGATCTTGTTTGATCCAACGATCCTGATTCCCCTCGTTCAACTCCACTTCGTCCTCATGTGCTTCGCGTGTGACGCCTCCCTGCCGTTGTATTTGTGAAGATCCAACAACTAATGTTGTTCATCTTCTTCCTCCTCTTGCCACCTCCCTCTCCGACCTGAAGCCTATGTCCTATCCTCTTACAATTTGGATCGTTTGTTGTGCAGCAGATTCTGCTGCAAGTAGTCCAGCTGTCCGATCCGCATCCAACGTCTCTCCTCGACCTCGAGATGCGCATCCCCAACCTCGACATCCGCACCCACTATCCCCATCCCCCTCTGAGCGTCGTCGGATCTGCATATTGCAGCAGGGGCAGTAAAAGCCCATTACAGGGATCGGAGCCCATCCTCTTATCCCTTCGTCTTCTTGCAGTCGACCCTAACCACCTCTATCCTCTCTATCCCCATCCGACTCCAACGGCCAAATCACCACACCATTATCCCTTATCCTCCAGGAACCCGACGACCGACGGCTCTAACCAACATCGCCACCTTATCCTCTCCGGATGAAAACCAACCACCGACCATCTCCAGGTCACCTGGAATCGAAACCACTCGCCTCTAACCCAATCCCTTCCTTCTAATCCCGATCAAACCCAGACCTAATCTCCTCCCTATTTAACCCCAACTTTGACTACCAGATTAATACATTCATCATTATCCGACCCTAATCAAGAAAGAGAGGCAGCCGAGAGATCGACTGGCGATATCCCACCCATCTCTCAGGTGAAGAGCCTCTGGGGTGTGATCCACGGCCTCTCGCCTCTCGGTCTTGTAGCTACTGCACCTATTGCAAGCAGTCGGGGCTTCGAGTAACTCCATCGTTACTTTGTAGGCGAAAACTGGAGCAAGACATCTTCCTGCTCCAATCCCATTGCTGCATCGAAGCACCACCCTCCTACTCCTACGCAAACCTATCAGGTATACCCCCTAGCTCCTACCCCCTTGCCCCTCCTCCCTCTGTTTTCTTTTCTCTTTTCTTCTTCTTCTTCTTCTTCTTCTTCTTCTTCTTCTTTCTTTACTTCTTTTTTGTTCTGCTACTTTTCCCTGTACCCAAATCCTCTATCTTCCTCTTCATCCCTGACTCCAATATCATAGCCATCTCGATATCCCTCACTTCCCTTCTTCTCCTTACGTAATTTTCCACCTTCAGCTAATTCATGGTCGGAGAATTTGGTCCCCTCCCCCATAAGCCGTAGGACCTCACACCCATTAGTCCTTCGTTTGAGCATAACACCAGATCGAGGTTCTCTCTTCAAGTTTCCTCCTTTGTTCGCAAGCACGGTCAGCAGCAAGTCCACCAGGTGCTTCATCGTCAGTCGCTGCCCCACTGCCCCCTTGGTCCTGTGTCAACCACTCGGAGCCATCTGGAGCTTTTGCCATCCAAGTCCCGTCGGAGAAGGAGGTGAAGGAGTGTTTCCCTCGCTACAGGCGTAGTTTGTGTATGATTCCACCCAAATTAGAACCCTTGGATCGCCATCATCAAGCGCATCTGAATCGTCAAGCCATGTCGCATGCTGCCAGCACATGCCCTGGTGCTTTTGTGCTACCAACTCCTTACTTTTCAATATTCACAAAGAAGCCATACCGCGTACTTCCCGCATGTGATCGATAAAATTTGCAGGGACAGCCCTATGTTTTTAGTAATTTACGCTTACGTCATCGTTGAGTGTAATTTACACAGAAAGCCCAACTGAATTTGAAGAATTGCAAATAAACCCCAATAAGGTCTTTTTATAGAACATTACGCTAAGACTTATTTAAATCATATCTTGGACATTTGAGATCTGATTTTTTTGAAGTTGGTATCATTTTGAAGCTTATTTATTTTTGTATAGACATCTAGTTATTCATTTTGAGACTTTTTCTTTCATTAATAAATCTAAGGAACTATTTCATTATTTTGAATATATTTATTCACTGATATTGACGTTTATAGCTCGATAAATCTTTGGAAAATTTGGGGAAATTCTTTTGGGATTAATTGATCGCACTATCTCTGAAGGGAAGGCATGGTTTGATTGACTTAGGATTTGTTTGGTAGCAAGGTAAACCCTCCTTTGGGGGGTTATCCCCCTTACCCCATTTTTCTTCTCTTCATGTGGATCCTACATTTTATCTTTTTTAATACATTAAATAATTTAAATCTTTTTCATCAATTCCATCAAAAAATAATATATATATGATTATAAACTACTCAACTTCTACTCACTTTTCCAAACTTTAATACAATCGCATCATAATAACTACTAACTTTTTCAAACTTCAATACAATCATACCACAACAAACCCACTTCAACCCACTTTCAATTTAACACATTATCTAAACACCAAAAATATAAAAAATGAGTTACCTTCTACTAGTTTTACCCACCTTAACCTGTGTATCAAACGCACCCTAGGGATTGTTGTATATGCATGTCCATGCATTTATCTTCCATCATTTTCATCATTTTAACTCATGAAAAGTGCATTTATTTATTTATTTTCTCACACTTAGCATATCATTATTTCCTTGCATAAAATATTTATAAAATTCATGCAACATATTTGTTTGAATTAATTACATCTTTTAAATCTAAAACCTATAAAAATTGCAAAATAAAAAACCGTAAAAATTTATTTAACCAAAAATCTACTATTCTGGATTATTTGAGAATTAACCTTAGACCCTCATATTACCTCCTTTTTTCGACCTGAGAATTACCTAAGTAAAATAAATAAATAAACCACATAAATTTAATTCCATATTACTTTTAGTGTGGTTTTAATCGATCTCAAATTACCCGACTACAACAACATCGACAAATTAATGAGGATGATTATGGGTCTATCACCAACATCCATGAAATAGCCTATGTTGCAAGTCCAACATCCATGAAATAATCTATGTAAGAACAAAGGTAAAGTGGTACACTATTACGTTGCAAGTCCAACATCCATAAAATAGTCTGCTGGCACGAGAGAATGTCCACAGTTGTCATAAAATTTATACAAATTAAATTGTTCATCGAATTAATGGAGAGATCATTAATGAGGGGATGCTCGTAGATGCTCCATGGGGCAAATACGATGATTTATGACTGTCGAAGCTTATGATATACCCAAGCTTGCAAGTACTCTAGGTCATCATTGACTGACCGGAATAACTCTCTCCTAGTAGGGTGTGTCAACTCCTTGTAGGCCTCGCATGCATCCTCATCTTATTGTATTTGTTGAGCCCCTATCCTTTCATGTATCACTTCCATGAATTGGAACATGTTCCAAAGGGGAGGGGGAAGACGCTTCTTGTCTGCACTCTTCTTACGCTTAGAACCTGAGGATATGTGCATTGCCCTACTGACGATAGGTGGTGTGAGCACCTCATTGACATTCTCTGCATCTGTATGGTCTTCTTCATTCTGGTCACCTGCTCACCCTCAATCCCCTAGGTGCGATCGTAGCACGTGATGATCTAGCATACCTTCCAGTAGCGGAACCCTTCCTGACAATGTGTGATACTTCCTTGAAGTAAAGGAAATGGTGAGTATTTTACTTGTAGTATGCCTCTCCAACCTGAAGTAAGATGATTCAGTAATATGCTACATTTAAAAACATTTGTATCTAGAGTATCTATACTACAGAATAACTCATACCACCAATCAAGCGGTCTCATCCGATGTGATCGGACGATTGGAAATGTTATCCCACCTCCAACTGGACTTGTTACGTAGGTACAAGTAGACAACATGATCACTCTTTTAGATCTTCCAATAAGATTGCATCTGATCCTTTGTGTAGGAAAGACATACTTGTTAGTTAAAGTTGACCATGATGACATTCCATCCGATACTAGTGAATGACTTCTCACTCCAGTTGTTTCTCTCATGGGCCTCTAGCATACATTGAATCAAGGCCCTATCCTACATAGCTATCCAATTCATCGCCCTCATTGAATTAACAGTGTCACCTCGACATCCCTCCATCACATTTCCCCCCATTACCTCAACGAGGCATCTCTATTCTAATGAAATAATCAATCCAAAATGCATGAGGTTATTCAAATGTTCATAACAGTGTCAATCACCAAGACAACATGCAAAGGTAAATAAGATGATAACATTATTGTACGAGTTCAGTGACAAAATGAGCATCCCCGATGCTCAGACACATCGTCATCACATCTTAGCATTCATTATCAGTGAACATTGGAAATAATTATTATTGTGATGGCATCATCACACAGCTCAGTTATTAGAGTATACACACCCCTTCGAAATATTCATATACTATCATTGCACATGTTCAGCAGGACAATAATCATCTTGCATATTTGCACAATATGCATATGTAAAGAATATGATAAAATCATCAGACAGCTCCGGTAAACATAATAATCCATAACCATTCTGAACATCATTGTAGGAGCTCAAGGAGAGTACAAATGCCACGGTTAAGAACATGCCTAACTGCTCAGTTTATCCATATGCCTCTGAAAGCTGATGTTCTATTAATCAATATCGTAACATTAGGTGCCTTAACTCATTGCGAATGCATATAGAAAGTCCCATTCATAATGCATGGACATGAACTATGCATACAGTATCAACCACAACTGCTTTCAGTTGGCATCATAAAATGCAAGTCATTTGTGCATATAAAGGGCCATCATTTACAAAATTTAAGTCCACGTCGCTCAATCTATCCCCGAAAAATACACCCATATGCCAAAGTTGTTTTTGGCAGCAAAAGGAACAAGATTTATATTTCACAATTCGGTAAACGAGAAAGACATGCACTGCTGTGATACGCATCCAAAAGAGGCAATCCAAAGCAAGAAATTTGATGCATTTTGTCACAGCGTCATACAGGAATGATATACATCATACTCATCTTGTGTAGAAATGGCAAATCACACCCCTGTATTATTGGGGAGGAAACCAAATTATGACTACATCATCTCGCCCAAATAATGGGAGAACATATCCTGCAATATTTTGATGAACTCAATGCAACGTAGAGAGGAGAACATCTCCCCCAAGTGAAAAAAATAGGCAGTATAGTATCAAAGGAGAGGAAATCAAATTACGACTGGATCATCTCGAACAAATAAGTATTATTTCCACCAGAATCTACGAATCAATGGAATTTCACAGAAATCTTTCATGGGACTGGATCATCTCACCCAAATAACATATGAGAATCAACACAAATTGGTCATCGCGTTAGTTTTACCTACCGAGGAATGTGCCGCGACAGTAATTCAACATAGTACGAGAGAAACCGTTGATTCACACAATTGGTCATCGCGTTTGGTTGAAAGCCAGTGGCACGAAGCTACCGTGTGACAAATTATGACTGAACGCATCTAAGTCAGAATCCAAGCTAGTCATGCGGTGTCGTTGCTCGTCCCTCAATAGCCGGCCCTTAGTAGGGGTATTTGCACCCCCATGGGCCCAAGCCGCTGGTCACGCCGTCACGGTGAAGGACCCGCACGCGGCAGCCATGTAACACGATTTCGATCGGGAGACGGACAAAGTCCTTTGCAGACAACTTAAATATGTGACGGGGCATTGTAAGTGGCAGAGTGACCTTCCTGCCATGATCCACTAAGATCCAGCCTTGTGTCCCATCGATTCGTAAATGTTCTTTGATTGGATTTGCCATTCAAAAGGGATTGACGGCGCAGCTTGTTGCCCGTCTCCCGTCAATTTCTATGTAATTCTTGAAGGATGAGCTTAAGAATATCGATCTATTTGGTAGCTTGTTCTACACAAATCCGAAAGAGCAGAATCGCAGAGCCCCTAATCCGTCTTCATAAGCTGAGACCCAACACCAACAATCTCCCAACATCCAGCAAGAAGAACGAGACACACAATATCCAAAAACCAAATATATGTCCACCAAAATCCGCGAGACAGAGAACTCTGACAGAATCCACCAGGAAAAAAAGTGTGCGAATATGGTTTCTCCAGGACTCAGTATTCCAGAATAACATCTAAGAACCAACAGCAATCCGAACATCAATCTGAACATGCAGAACAGAGCCCCAAAACACTCCGCACACACACCGGGTAATCATACACCCGAACCCACCCCTTTAAAGTAATGCTAATACGTTTTTATATCCACCATTATTATTTGTGCTGACCCATAAGAACATTAACAAAACCATCTAGTTTCCTGCAGATATGAACGGTTAATCTCAACTCTGAGAGCTGATAGGTTTGGTCGGCATGGTCAAAAGAGCCATATCTCCCTACAAGGAAGGATCGTTGAAGCAAAAAAGAGCATGTTATATCTGTCTATACATAAGAACACATAAAAGAAATACAACGTAAATCTAAAATAAATAATCAACTATCCTTTTAACGTAATTTGAAAAATCATTGTTATGTATGAAAAAGCAGGATGCATGTTACCTCATTACGATGTTAACGAAATAATCCACCAAATGGATGCAATATGACAACAACTTCTAAATGCAAAGTCATTGAAAGATGGCAATAATATAATAAACTGCGACTAGGAGTTTAGCTGGGTACATACTAGTTCATCATGGAAGATAACACTGCATGCAAATGGATGCGATGGTGATTAATATTAGGCATTTGCTATTGGGATGGCTCCACTCCATATAATATGCCAAATGCTCAATTATGAGCCAAGTGTACCACCCTAACCAGTCATCATAGAATCAATCACAAAGCATATTTTAAAGTCACTTGAAGAACATTATAAAAATGCATCATAATTCTTGTTGTCCATATTATCACTACTTTTTTATACCTCTAAATGGATAGAAAATGAATGACAACAATGAATGCATGTAACAAGGGAATGGGTACAATATACGGAGTCGGGTGAATAGACCCTAGTCCAAAAATCCAATTACCAATTGTAATTTATACCCACTCAAAACTACTCTCAAGTTGGACACACATATTTATCATCTCAAATTGCATCCACTCAGTCCAAATTCTACCATATGCAATCCTTTTGTGAAGAGATAAAAAGGTTGATGATCATATTCATGTAAGGAAGCACAACTCTCCTTTATCAATAAATGTCTGTCAATTTCTACATGCTTGATCCTATCATGCATAACTCCATAACATGATTGTTGGCCAGATTTATTGTAGCTTTGTGGTCACATAACATCTTCATTGGCGTATTAGCTTTTGTGCCCAATTCGTTCAACTCAATCATAAATTTTAAGTGATGTTATTTTTAAGGGTGTTTAGCTTAAGCACTTGATCTTAAATAGAATTTTACTTCTTATCCCTCCAAATATCCAAATTTCGCATATATATATATATATAATGCATAACCTAAAGTAGATCTCCTATATCCATTGTACCATCCCAAACAACATCAATATATCACTCAATCATCACAACATGATTTTTCTTAAACATGAGATCTTTTCCAATGATATTTTTATATAACACAATATTCTATTACCAAACATTGACATAAAAAGTGGTCGGAGCATGCATAAAATGCATGAACCGACTAACAACATTCACAATGTATGTTATATTAAGTATAGTGAGAGTAATATAGATTATTTTTTCAATAAATCTTTGATAGCTTCCTTTCTCTACATTATATAATACAATATTCCCTTTCTCTACATCATAGTGATATAATTTTTATTAACATGAGATACTCGGATCTTCCAGAATTGCCTAAACATGTCATGATAACTAGATATCCCTAAAACAAGCCTCACATGAAACTGCTCAGATCATCTTTCAAAGCATGTTCATGTGAGACTCATCATAGTGATAGTTTTTCTCGACATGCGATACCTGGATCTCCCGTAATCATCCATACATGTCACGATAACTAGATACCCGCAAAACATGCCTCACGTTAAATTGCTCAGATATTTAATCCAAGTATGTACGCATGATCTTCATCTTGTCGACATCATAATTATATAATTTTTATTGATATGTGATACCCGAAACTCCTTGAATCGCTCCAAACATGTCATGGCAACTAGATATCCCCAAAACACGCTACACAAAAATGCTCAGATCTTTGGTCCAAACACGCACATGTGATCCTCATCTCGTCCGCATCACAATGACATAATTTTTATCTACATGTGGTACATGCCTCCTTTGAATTACACAAAACATGACGTGATATGGTTTGTAACCTCGATTTGCATGCGAAAATCCATACCTTCAGGGTGTTCCTTCAGAATCCTCCTCCACTTCAAAAACACTATTCGAGATGCTTCGCAATAGATGAGAAATGGAAGGACCTCATTGCCCTCTTCACAATGATGTCCTCAGTGTGTCAATTAGATGTTGAAATTCTGTTACAACGATGGAGCTCTAACAAGCCTTTGGCAAAGGTTTGGGCAGAATGAGCGAAGTGGCTCAGCCGCTTTGCTATTTATAGTCATTGATCAGTGCCCAAAAGATGTAAACCGTCTTATTTCACATGTAACTTTCGCATATGATGTCTGTTTTTGATGTTCTTGAAATTGTTGGAAAGGTGTTAAAGAGTATACAAGATAGAGTGATCATATGTCTATTTGGATACCGGATCATGTCGGAAATTGAGTTTTAGTGAAATTGGATACTTTGAGATTTAATATTATAAAAATCTCAAAGGAAGTCTCATCTCCAAATCTTAAGTAAGATCTCGATCTAGATCCCAACTTTTGGTATAAAAATCTCAAAAGAATGCGTCCATGAAAATATCTAAAAAATGAAACCCGTAAAAGTATCGAAGGGAAAAAATCTAGGGTTTTGATTTCATAACTGTATACAAGTGAGGGTACTTCTCCCTCATGTTTGCCTCAGCCTTCAATATTGCCTTCTCAACTTTATGACTTCACCTGAAGAAATTAACCAATGAAATCATCTTTCTTCACACCATCTTCGTTGTATAGTCCAATATTTGCATAGGCACTTATGGAAGGAGAGGTTGAGATCGACAACTAAGTGCTCATAAGATATCACATGTCTGGGATCTTTACATACTTTCATCGGTTGGACACTTGAAATGCATCGTGATTAACCTCTAATTGTGCGGTACGCACAACTTTGTGTGTCCCCTTCCCAATACGAGCCATAAATTTGAATCGTCTAACAAACCAATATGTCAACTTTCCATTCACACCAAATCTCTGCATGCCCTTCATTGGGGACACTCTCAAGTATACAAAATCCCCAAACTCGAACTCAAGGCCACAACTATCTTGGTTGGCATGTCTATTCTAATGGATGTTTGAAGTCAATATCCTCTACCTTATCGTCTCCATGGCTCTGCTATCTTCTTAATGATCTCTATGGAGTAGATAGCATTGTAACTCACCTATTGCTAGCATAATGATGCACTACATCTTTGCTATAGAGAGCCTCGAAGGATGTCATGTCAATGCTAGAATTATAATTGTTGTTGTATGTTAACTCTTTCAATGGAAGGTGATCCTTGTTTGTGGATGATATGAACAACTAAGACGTAACTCAGTACTCAAGATTCTCATGAACTCTCCTAAAAAATGTGAGGTGAAGAGTGTGTCTCTATGGGATAGCGCCTCCTTAGGGATCACATGTAAACGAACAACATGTTGAATGCATAGCCTGACAAGTTGTGCTGGTTTGTAAGCCATGTTTACTGATATGAAATGGGTTGTCGTGGTCAATGATCATCTAAAATACATTCGGACTTCAAGTAGTATGCGGTAGTGATGTCACAAAATCCATAGATATCTCTCCCACTTCCACATGGAATGGGGAAGCTTTAAGAAACCAGGAGGGTGTTGATGTTGTGCCTTCACCATCCAACAGGTGAGAAAAAAAATCTAACACATGATACTACATCCTTATCATGTCGTCCCACCAAAAGTGCTGGCAGAGATCCGAGTACATTTTGGTGCTTCTTTAATGAATAGAAAGTACAGAATTGTATGCCTCATCTAGGATGTCTCTCCTCGGCTTCTCATCATTAAGGACACCAACACAATCTCCTTAAAAATAGATTCGTGAACACTAAATCCTTCATACTCATCCTTCAAACAATGATGGTATTGATGAACTCAAAATCTGCCTCTTAAATTATATGAAATTATCGTAGTACAAGAGGCAAATTTTGATCACGCAAAGACCACACCTTCTAATATGTGGAAATTATTTTACTTGGTAAGCATACCAAGGTTGAACACAGTGACACGAGCCTCTTCGTCTGTTTATCGAAAATAATTGACTAATTAATGTGTGATTTTTTTCTAGCCTTAGGTCTTCATGCAAATGTGATATGCAATGCAGAGAAAAAAAAGCAAAGATAAGTAACACATGTAGTTTTTTATTTGATTTTTAAATGCAGTTAGATGAGATGCAAGATGAATGCTATGATTAAATGCAAAGGATGGGCATGTAAAATACTATCTACGAATATGCCCTACAGAATATCAAATCTATGAGAACATATTTTAGATTAATTTCAGAGTCAAAGTGTATAGCAAAGATGATTAATGACATTTAAATTGAAGAGCAAGGACACTACATATCATACAAAATTAACACCATTAATTAATGTCAAATCAATAACTTATACATGCCATTAGATAAAGGATGAAACAAGCATCAAAATGAAACTTAAGTCGTTCAATTTGCACTTAGTATGCTCACGATATGCTAAAAATAGTACAAGGGCATAAATGTAATAAAAATGTGCGAGAAAGTAAAGATAAATATTGCAAATAGGTCCCTGGAAGGGCCCATTTATAATTTTTTGCAAAACTCGGAGAGGGCCTAGTATAATTTTCCCTTTTTCACACAAGAGAATCTTTTTAATTACCCAAATCTGAAGAGTGATCCTTGTAAAATACCCCAGGCACGCATGTGAGGCACACGCCTAGAGGACTTAATTGTAATATCTAAAAGTCGTAGGGTCCTTCATGTAATTTACCCAGCCCCTCACGTGCAAGGCATGCATGAGAGCTAGGTTCGGGAGGCGACCCAGCTTCGGGACAGGTGGTTTCTCCCGGGGCTTCCACACTAGGCTCGATGCACCCGAGCCTGGTGGCTCGGTTATCCGAGCCTGCAAGTCCAGGTGAGGCGACATGACTTCTTCTAGGCCATTGGGTGGCCATCGCAAGGTCTCCATCCAACGACGCATGTAACTCCTGGCTCCTCCTCCTCCTCCTCCTCCTCCGTGAACGTGGCAATGCTAATGGGTCTCTAACGAGCTCCCTAGAGCTCCTCCGGAGTCCCCCATTGTCTTAGAAGGGTGGCGAAGCATCCTGACCACTTGGCGAAGGTGGCTGACCAGAGAGGAAGCATTGAGGTTAGCCATAGATGGTTGCCGGTGAAGCATCATCAGAGATGAGGTTCGAGATCGGAGAGTGACTCGGGGCTCCAACCATTGAAGTGATCAAGATCAGCGGGCGTTAGATGATAGCCTAAGCGTGCATGCATGAGATTTGTGAGGTGGAGTGAAGGCCTGATCGGAATGGAGAAGGGGGAGGCCCAATGGGTCCTTAGTTGTGAGGACGGAGAAAAGGAATGGGTGGATGGAGATCCTAACGGAAGAAGAGAGGTAATGGTGAGGTCGGCAAAGATGGAGGTGACATAGCGGAGGTCTTTAGGTGGTCAAGTTATGACAAGATGAAGTGAATAAAATGAGATAAAAGGGAGAAAACACAAGCAAAATGAGGCACAAGTACCTAGATGATTCGAGGAAGAAGAAGAGGCGGAGCGGGGCTTGGGCTGGGCTTCTGTGAAGGCCAGAGTCATCGCTCATCGCACGTAGTCGATGCAAGGAGCTCAACGGGGCTAGTGCCCACCGCAACATGGTCAAGTTGACCATGGGTCAACACCGGCCTAAGGCACTATTGTGGCCCCTTATCCGACCTCTGTCTGTCAAAGGGAGGCAAAAATGAGCTTGACGAGGAATGGTAGACGATCGTGGAATGCGACGACGGGGGTGGTTTTATAGGGAGAAGGTGGCGGTTACAGATGGTCGAGGGTGATGTTTGCAACGACTGTTGGAGATGAGGAGGAGTTATGGAGGGGTATATGGGGTTATTGATGACGAGATTTTCGTGATCCGGGTAAAGATAAAAATACGGGTCGTTGTAACCCGAACCTCAAAACTCAATCAATTAAGAAATTCAAGACCACCAAATAAAGTAATCAAGCAATGAAGTCGAATAGCAGTCTCACTATTTTATTTAACCTGGTATAGCGATCAGGGTCGAACTCAAGGAGCACGTGTTGGCTTAAAAAGCCGATGAAGTAGTCGAAAATCAAATAAAAAAGAAAAAAATGTTTTTGGTGGATTTTATGGGTTTTTAATTTTTTTGTGATTTTTAATTATGAAGAAAATATAAAACAAACACAAAAAGTCACAATCAACTAATTATTTAACACCACAAAAAGAGTCAGAAAATTACAATAAATGTTTTTGGATTTTATAATTTTTTAAGTGTTTTTGGTAATTTTGTCAGATTTTTGTACTTTATAATTGATATTATCAAAATGGAATAAGACGGAAAATAGAGACTACTGTGTAGCCTGATTTGAAAGGCTATTTAAAATATAAAAATAGCCTTTAAAAATATGGATACAATTTTATGAGAAACTACAAGTAAAAACTAAACTATAGGAAAAAAATTGCATTTTTTTTGAATTTTGTGGAATTTTTGATGATTTTTATGAGTTTTTAGGGTTTTTCAATTTTTAAGGTTTTTATAAATCCAAATCAGATAAAAATTGCACGAAGCAACAAGACACAAAAACAAACACACCACAATGTTTTTAGAATTTTTGGAGACTTTTTAATATTTTTAGTTGATTTTTAAATTGAAACAGTAGAAAAATGAAGGTTTTGAATTTTTAAAAATAGAAATCAAAACAAAATTGTCCCAAAAAATCATAGAAATTTTTACACAGTGGCAGGGGCCACATGTCCAAATTTCAAGAGATTTGGAATTAATTTGCTGTTTTATTCAACCAATAGAAGAAGCACAACACATAGGGACCTAGTTGCAATGAAAATAAGTTCTGAGGGCTTAAATAAAATACGTGCTAAAACTATAAGGGGCTCGATGCAATTATCACGTCAAATTCAGCACATGTTCTAATTCATCACGCACAGGGGCATAAATGCAAAAATTTAAACTAAAACTTTAAAGCATCACATTCATTAACCCAAGATCAATACATGCAAATATCCCAGAAATATCACGTGACGAAGCACATGCACCACAAATGGAGGGACTAAAATGCAAATACTAAAATTCTAAGGTCCAAAGTGCAATTTATCCTAATTAAAAATAACTACGACAAATTTTTACAGGACAGACCTATAAAAGCTAAAGAAAGAAGGGCCTAAGTGAAATTTACCCTTATTATTATGATCCAACGGCTGAAGGCGGTCCACGTGAGATCTGACGGCTGTCATTCGTGGATACCCCTTTGATGATCAACACTCTGGATGAGCTCCTCAGATGGATCGGATGGCTGCTAGATCTACATAGATGGATGGCTAGGATGGACCTGGAGGAGGAGCTCTATCGGATGGCTATGGAGGGTCCTGGAAGAACTGGTCGCCGGTGAACTTCGCCCGGCCAATACGCGTGATCGAGACGTCCTCCGATGCTGCTAGAATGGTAAAGAGATGGCTGATGATGTTCCGCAGCTGATGGGCTGCTCCGATGGGCTGGGAGGACCTGGAGGGCCCCCAGCAATAAAGAAGACCTGGAGCGCTGTGCTTCAGTGTTAAGACCTACAGATGAGGTCCATATGACTTCGTACCTGCACAGGAAGAACGTTGGGTCGAGGGCAAACTGCCTCGACCCAGTTACGAGAGAAATGGGTGATCAGGGGACGCAGAGCGTGGCTCTCTAGCGAGCGGTGGCGGAGGTCCTGTTCCGGGTCGAACCAGGGTGGATGGATGGGTGGATAACGTGAAGAGGAGTCTCGCGAAGGTGATGGTGCGGTCGGAAGGGTGAATAGGTGATAAGAGTATGCTGGGCGGTTCAGTGGTCGGAAAGCGAGAGATCGGAAATCAGACAAGGCTAAGGGCTAGAGAAGCTACCTGATGGTCGAGGACATCTGGGCTGGAGATGCTGAGTCTCATGGAGTCTTTGCCTCGATGGAGCGACGCCTCCAGAGGCTCGGGCTTCGCCGGTGGCGGAGCACGACGAGGTTGATCGTCGGACCTGGGGCTAAGGCCTCCAAACGCTCGTTGTAACTCCCTCCGATGCTCGCTGTCACTCGAGGAGAAGGGTGGAGGTCACTGGGGTCGAAGATGATGACCAAAGGTGCGTCGAATGGCGGTTGGAGGTGAAGCTTTATACATGGAAGGGTCCGAGAAGATGGGAGTGGAGAGCGCGGATAGAGGAGCGGACCCCTAAATGAGATGGCGGGCGTGAATCCTGGATCTTTGTTCGACAATCGGAGCCTGGGGTTTGAGGAAATGGAGATCGGATCACGGCGTGAAATTTTGGAGAAATCGAGTCAAAACCGAGATCCATGAGAAGTGGTCCGGGGGGGGGGGGGGGTGCAAGGGTAGTTGACCGGGGGTCGACGTTCCCCCGTAGACCAATCAGAATTCAAGATTTGGAAATTATTTGAAAATTTAAAATAAAATAGAGAAAGATTTTATTTCAAAAGGTTTACAACATGAAAAATGTTTCTTATTTTTTGAATTATTTTTTAGTGATTTTTATTTATTTTTTGAGAAATAAATTAATATATATGCATAATATAATATTATATACAGGTATAAGTACATAGGTATTTTCAATTTTTATTTTTATTAGTTTATTTCTGTACAATTATCCTAATTTTATATTTTATTTATTTACAACATAAAATTTGGGATATTAAATAATGTTTATTTGATTTTTATTGTTTATGTACAAGGGTAAAATAAATAGATATAGGTACATATATACATGGTATGCGCAAGGGTAGGAGAGAGAAATGATTTCATTTTTATTTTATTTTATTTTTCTGATTTTTATTTTATTTTTAAAAATATATACAGATTGATGAAAAACCCATTTTTATTTTTATTTTTATGAAAATAAAATATCTACATGAAGGGGGAATATATGAGGTGAATGTCCCTATTTCTCTCTACTTGTTTTATTTTGTGGTCAGGACAATGCTTGGCCCTCCCTTGGGTTCGGGTTACTCAATATTTATTCTAAATATTTCTCTCTTTTTCTTTATTTCTTTATTCCTTTATTTTTGCACAAAAACATGCTAATTATTGCTATTTATACAAAGCATGTAGTTTGGTAATTTATTGTATTTACAAATATCTACATGGTGTTTTGCAAAGATTTTAGCTAAAATAAAAGAATAAAGAGTGATGAATGGGGATTCATCAATTATGCGAAGATGAAGGAAGTGTGGGCTACACGGGGCTACCGTTAAGGAGCGAAGAGATGCGGTGGTGGCGGAGCTAAAATGGGAAGGGGGCGGTGGTGTCGCATGGCGTAACGCAAGGAGAAGGGGACGCTTGAGGTAGGGGACGGAGCCTCAACCGTTGGATCTCACGATCCAATGGCTAAGGTTGGAGCTCGGATGAGGGGTCTGGATCAGATCCCCTGATCTTATCAAATGGTGGAGAGGAAGGCATCAGTGAACGACTAGGATGAGATATGGTGATCTCATCCAATGGTGATTAGAGGAGGGCTGTCGTGGAAGTGGAGGTGGCGTTGGATGCTAGGGCATCCAACATCTCAGGATGAGGTGGAAATGGAGGGTTAAGATCTGAGCTGGGATGAGATCTGATGGCTGTGGGCGAAGATGGGAGGGCCTATTGTAATGGAGGCGTGAAGAAGGTGATCAGACGGTCAGGAAGGGTGGTGGGTGACGTAAAGAGGAGCGGGCCACGTAGGTGACCTAGAGGGCGCTACGTGGTCACTCTAGAAAATTAAGAAAATAAGAAAATAAAGAAAAATCCAAAAGAATATAAGGAGGTCGAATTTAAAAAGTCAAAACATGAAAGTTGTAGATCTCGATGAGATATACAAGTTTCATTTTGAACAAAAAGTAAAAGAGGTCAATTTGTACAAAGGTATATTTTTGGGGGCATTTTTAATGGGTAAAAACATCGTTTTTGTGGTTTTGAGATTTTTATATTTTTTAAATTATTTTAAAAATCAAGATAAATATAGATAATATTTAACCCAAATTTTATAGGTTTTTAATGAAATATAAAAATAAAAAAATATTTGTAATTAAATAAAATAAATAGAGGTTGGAAAATATGTCAGTTATACACAAATAGGTTCATTCTTTAAGATGCATAATTAATGAAGATTTGTCAGGAAGTTCTTATTAATCGAGGATAAAAATAGCAAATAATTATGATCTAGGAGGGATTCATCATATCCCTTTACTTAAACTATGCTCGTCCTCGAGCATCTAAAGAATGAAGGAGTTAGATTAATTCCTGACATTGCATGTGAAAATTTCCAGGCTCAATTCTTTGAAGACCTTTAATTTAAGTGATCCTAAAATTCTGGGTTCAACCATGTTCTAGTCAAAAGGAATCCAACTTCTCTAATTATTAAACTCTCTGTTGTACATAAAGTATAAGGATATGAAAAATAGTGTACTGCAATCATAAGAGTCGAGTCGAGACATCACCCAAAGTTCCAGTCCAGGAGACTCTCCTCTAGACCTAATCCTCAACACTAGGGAATAATTCTATTCTTGCTTCAGTCAACCGTCTCATTAGTTTGTCAGACTTGAACATGTAGATGGATGCTTAGATGATGGAGGGAATAGGTATGTGTCTATTTCTCTCTCCCTTACATTGGAACAAGGGGCCTCTCGAGTGCCTTATTACTCAACAAATGTATATTATTTACAAAAAAAGAATTTAGTATAATATACATAATATACACAACTTGTACCTATCCCTGTTTAGATGAAAATAATTAACGTATGATCTATGGATAAAGTACGTAGAATATATACAAACACCCCCCCTATACTTAGCTTGTGCTACGTCCTCATGGCACAAAGTGAAATGTAGACATTGTTCGTACTAAGTCTAGATGAGTGATGAATCCATGATTCATTAACATTCTGTTTGCATTATGTTTTAAAATCCTTAACGAATACATGTAAATATCCATTAAATTCCACTTTTTAACAAAAGGCTATTCATGAATAAGAATGCACTTTTATGCATTAAAATCATGTAAATAAATAAAGGAATAAAAATAAAGAAAATAAAATAAAGGCAAATTGTAGGTATGTATATATGTACAATATGACTTAGAAAATAAAGATAGATGAAAGATATATTTATAAACTAATCTCCGAGATCAATACAAAATGGATTGATCGACAAGGGTCCCGATCTGATACAATCGATACAGGGACACCATGCAACCTGACTATCTCAGTCACATATAATTCGGCTAGACGGTTGGACGTACTGAAGGATAAATCTAAATAATTTTTATAGAAATTAAAAATTGAAGTAGGGGGAGATAAGGAAGAAAATAAAAAAATAATTAATTACACACTTTATACACTCTTCATTAATTATCCAATAAATAGTAGAACTTCACAGATTTTTTATTAATTCATATGAAATTATTTTTCACCAAACTCTTATCTTAATTATTTCTAAAAATGAATAGAAAAATATAAAAATAACTTAAAAATATTACTTGTATATATGCTAAGAAATCTGACTTGCCAATTATCAAAATCTCAACTACCGCAAATTTTACTCTACTCACATTTAAAGTTCATAAAATAATATTCTCTAATTAATGAAAGTGATTTTACTAAAATCAATGTCCATTTGCAAAAAGTCAGTTTTAGGACCTAATCGCAATTAACCCTAATTTATTTCATAATTTTTGGAGATTATTTATTATTTTAAATAAATCAAAAATCCTAATTTATAAGTAAATTTGTAGTACATCACTTATATCTATATTTATTAAAATACTTAAATTAATTTATTAAAATTTACAAAAATTCGTATATGCTTTATTAACCTAATAATTAATAAAATATAAATATAATATATATTTATTAATTTATCTAACTAAAAATCCAAAACCTCTTTATTAAGTTTTATTTACACTTATTTATTAATATAATATTTATATTTCGTAAAATACTTTTTATTTACTAAAATTAATTATACATAATTTAGATAATTTAATTATCTACATTTTTCATTTTAATACCTATTTAAAATAATGTTATTACTTATTAATATCTATTTATTAAAATATTTATCAATCCGGCCAACCAGGTGCTGACACGTGTCAACACATGGTGCTTTCTTCTCCAAGAACAGTGTTCTGTTCTACCAGCCAACCTTCAACTTTTTCTACACGTCACCTTCTTCATCCTAAGCTCAATCTAAACCCTCCATCCTCTACATCCAACAAACTCCATCCACGCCTACCATTGATTTATACCTAACCCCCTTCACATTGTTTATATAAGTGCCCTAGATCTCCATTTCAATTATCTGCTCCTGAGCTAACCACTTCCAGAACACAACTAGCCGAGACCCCACCTTCATCATCGTCCTCCATCGTACTCTGGCTGTGATAGGGCCAACGGGGAGCACCGCATGGAAGAGGGAAGATCGTAGGAGGGTTCCAAGGTTTCAACATCGCCTTGCACCGCCGTAGCTGCGACGTTCAGCTCCGAGAATCCGATCCGTCGAGGGACAACCATCAGGAGCATACCTCCTTCTACTCACAAGTATCCCTTCATCTTTTGCAATTTTAATTTTCGAAATTCGTGCCTCCATTAGTCATATTCATTGCCTCATTAGGTCTCTTGATTATCCTTCTTAGATGCCAATTTATAGTCACTTCTCAAATCTAAATTGATTCGTCCTAAATCCCCATCAATTACTTGTATTCTCATGCTCATCTACTAATCTGGAAAGCACATGTTAGAACTGCAAATCCTTTAAGTTTGTTGGCCGATTTGCATGTGAATCGAGCAAGATCATCTTCATTTGCAGGTTCGTTTTATAATAGGAGCATCAACAACCGTCTGGAGATCAACTTCTTCAAGGAAAGATCAGATCAAAAGAAACATTCTTTAGTTGCCAGAAAGAGCTCCATCATCTTCTTCTTTGAATATCGACCATCGCCTCCCTACACCATTTGGGAAGCTCAACTACAGTCAACCCGCTCCAAGACTTTCCAGATATTACATTTAGGTCGCTGCGTAGAGTCCTAAATGTATAAATTTAGTTTTCTTTGAAAACTAGTCCCTGCTAGGGACCAATTTGTAACAAACATGTTATCTTTTTCTTGCACTTATGTCCCTGTACTGTAAGGTAATTTTGGACATATTTTTGACTTAGTTTTTCATAGATTTTTCTAGGGTAGTTACACAACTATCCTACCGAGGTTTCTTCGTATTTTTCATGAACGTCATGTATTTTTCTTGAATCGAATTTTTATAAAATCGTGTTAGTTTTTGAGTGTTTCTTTGAGATTGTCCTAAAATCAAAGAGATAGTGAAAATTCTCGAGATTTCTTTTCTTCATCAAAAACAATCGTACGATTATTCTGCCTCCTCAAGTTCTACCTAGGCATAGTTACCTGGATAAATATTTAAGTGTAGATAAAATAGGAGAGAAAGAGCTTATACTCATTTTTCTCTCTCCCCTATTATATTGATTTTTGTTTGATCAACACAACTTCAGGCTTCACAGTTTTACTGCAACCGACACCTTCTATATTTTTAACCACTTATAGAAGTTGTGTTATCAAAATGGCACCTTTGCCGAGGAGGCGTTAGCTAACTATTATTTTTTTGACATTATCTTGAGATTTTTTTGATCTTCTTCATTTTACAGTTTTCTGACTTCTTTTCAATTTTTGTCCAATTTTATTTTACGAATTTTATCGATTTTCTACAATTTTTAAGATTTTTGTTTACGGCTTTTTATGTGTTTCTCTTAACGAAATTTTACAGGTCCTGCAAGATCAGCCAACTTCTTCGAAATCTGATTCAATTAAAAGTGTAGAGATCGACCCCTTCTCTCATGGATCAGTTGTAGAGGGTAGAATTAGTTAGGAGTTTTCTTATAATATCTTTGTGAAAAACTAAGTGAACTTGCCTATTTTTCTGTATTTTTAGAAAGGGGCCCTGTAAGGGCATCCCGACTTGTACCTCCCTCTCTCTTTCTCGGGATCTGTTTCACTGAGTGTTGTGCATTCGGGGGAGCGGGGCACCCACCACGATTTTCTTGCATCGACGGTTTTTTGTGGCTTTTTATTAGGCTAGGTGCTTGTAGGTGTTTTTCGATTTTTCTCTCTGCTCGCACCTTCGTAATTAGTTCTAGGACTCGCGACCCAGGTGCATGTTTATCTAGGATAAATAAAAAAATCATTAAACAACTTTTTTGAAAATACTAAAGGGATAACTGAAAATAAAATCGAGACTGCTTAAATATCTAACCTAAAATCGACGTAAAGATCATTTGATTTGCAAGAGCAATCCCCACACATCATCTGCAGGTACATCCAGATTTTGTGAGTGAGGGATAACACTTAATGCTAGAACCAGAGTCCGAGTTTCTCTTGAATTACTACTTAGTTCATACACCTAATCAATGTTCTTAAGTTAGTATGCTCAGGTAGCCGGCAACGGTCTGCGTTTACCTAAAAGAGTGGGGGGTTTAGAGGACATTGCATAAGGCTCTGTCCTCAAGTAATACGGGTAGCTAGAAACGGTCCCTACTTACTCCCATACTAGATAAGAATAAGTAGTTCTCTATAAGGGCTTGGAACATTATTGAGGGGAAATTCCGTGCACCTATCAACTTGCGATAATCTTTGAAAAGACTTGTTGCCAAAATAACCCTAAAACCGACAAGATAAATAACTGAACTCTTACGGTCATCATCGGGTTGTGTTGGTGAATCTGGGGTTTGCTTTGTGTTTACTTGCGAGGCCTGTGTTACCGAATCTTATACGCCTTCACTCTTGATCTTTTGACTTGACATTGTGCTCTCCCGATAATCATTTGAAATCGAAGATGACGACTCAATGGTTTTTTCGCTCAGACTCTTTGAGCTCTCAATCATTCACTATTCGTCGTACTTCTTCACAGACTCTAGATGACCCTCTTCTCCAGTCGGACCCATCTGATCACAAGGAGAGCTAGACCCCAACTCCCTCGCTTCCTAGCACATCTTTTGAGGCAGACTCCCACATCAATTTATCATCAATTTCCCATGTCCATTTTTCAATGAGTTCTTACGAGACGTTTGCCTTCCCAAAAGATTTTAAAAAAAATGGCTCACGGAAAGGGACCAGTAGAGGAGCGACCAGCTGAGGAGCAACACACTGATGGAAGACCAGATCCAGACGCAAACATCACGACAGGGATTCTAGATACGCTTTAGCAGATGAATTTGCAGATCCGAGACCAGTTTAGAGTCCAAAACAAGCTGCGAGCTGAGATTGCTACATTGAGAGCAGAAGCCGGGAACCCACCACCGCCTACCGTGGTTCCCGCAACACTCAGAGATGAGTATGACCCTAGCGCTAGAACTCTACATCACTGGATTCAGTTACCACTGAATCAAGGTCCATACGAGTTACGCCCATCTTTTATTTCATTGCTTCCCAAGTTTTATGAGAATGTTGTAAAGGAGTCGTTCACCTTTCTACAATAGTTCGAGATGATTTGTGGTACCCAGGAGGCCGTTGGCCTCAAAGCCTTCCCTTCGCCTTAGCAGATACGTCGCTTTACTGACTCGATTATTTGCGGAGGGAAATCTCCATATGGGACGCCCTGAAGTCCACGTCCTGCGTAAATTCTTTCCTCTGGGACGGACAAACATGATGAGGAGCCAGATCTCCAACTTCACTCAACTTCCAAATGAATTATTCCACGAGGCATGGGATCGATTCAAGAACCTTACTACGAGATGTTCTCAACAAGAGATACCATTAAAGGTGCTAGTTCATTATTAGTTTGGAGGACTACAACCGGATGTCCAAGGCCTTGTGAGTGTTGCATGTGGCAGAAGTTATTTGAATCGAGATTCTGAGTCTGTATGGTCCATCTTTGAGGTGATGTCAGAGAAATCAAGAGTCGTCAACTCTACTCGGGCATTCCAGAAGGCCTCGCAGGCACCACATCACCGAGAGCATCATAAGGTGGCAAATATTTTGGATTCTGAATCAAATACCAACATGGGATATATCAATGAAAAGTCAACATTAGTAGATGTGATTCAGAAAGCAAGTTCAGGACCTACAGCCACTGCAACAGGTGAAGAGACTCTCATCACTTCCTCAGTAGCTGAGCGATCTGATAAAGAAGGTGACGAACATGCAACTTTAGTATATGCAGTCTCACACTTTTTTGACTTCTCAACTTGTGTGGAGATCTCTCCTCCCACCTGACATATCCACTTCATCCAGAGCTAGCTGGGTCAGCCCATAGAGACTCTGCAGATTGATTGGCATGAGGACCAGTCTTATGCCAATCCAAGCCAGATCACCAACCCTGGAGATTCTATTGTTGAACCGTAAGACACTCTTGAGATTAACGGGATATGGTACACTTGATTTAGCCGTCATCAAATTTTACCCCTCAGAGCATACACCACCAACATCAACCACAACATTACAATCATCTACAGCAAGGATGTCCGCAATATCTGCACCGACAGAATTTCACGCAGCATCAATCTCACCAGAATGTTTATCAGAGACCATATTCTTTTCACCAACCTGCTTTGCATTCATAATTGCATCATTACTAGCAGCAACAATCTTCATACATGCCCCAACGATCTCCTCAGCCTTATGCTCCGCAGTAGCATACTCCGAGATAGGAGAGAGAGTAGGAAGCCAAGGTTACTACGCTGAACCTGAGATATCTTCGCAAGCCCTGGCACTGAATCAAATCATAGACATGTGGTGCATGCTCCAGACCACGCACAAGATTGAACAAGATTGAGATGGAGCAGGTTAACCATCGTTTGGATGAGTTAACCGCACCTGAGACCATTCTTCCAGCCTAGCCTCAGATGAATGTGAATAACAAGATGAGGCATCCAGATCAGGTAGACAACACGATAGGTACGATCTCTTTTCCTGAATTTCTATCTAACTTCATTCTCCTCAAGGGTGGTAGATCACCACAAGCACCTGATTGGGAGGAGGAGATGGCATAGGATGATGAACGAGAGCCAAGCCATGATACACATACTGATGCTGACGAGGAGAACTGTAAAGATGATGAGGATCAACCACTTGATGGTCAGGGAGAAGGGAACGATGTCGAGACTGTCGATATGGACTTAGGCAATTCAGACGATGATACCATGCGAGTCCATGCGGACACCCCAAAGCTGATGTGTGTTTTCCTATTTTAGAGAGTTTTGTAGATAATAATGATACTCTCGATGTACAAGTTGATTCCGATTTGAATAAAAAGAACTTTGTTGTTCCTTAAATTGTTCCTTTTCCCGATGCTTTATATGGAAAAGGTAATAAAAACCCAAAAAGAATGATGTTACTCTATAGAAATATCTATTATTGAAAGGTCATATTTTTCTTAAGATTCTACTTCATGATGCTTTGGATCATTTTTCTACGCTCAAGAATCAGTTGAGGAACAAATGCACAACACGTAGGAAAAAGAGATCACGAGTTGAGAAACATGTATTGACCAAGGCAACTTCTTGTGCAATTCGGAAGAAGGTACCAAAGAAGAAGAAAGATTCTGGAGATCACTATGTTACATGTCAGATTGAAGATGCCGCATTCCATCGTACTCTCTTAGATAATAGTTCCTCGATTAATTTGATTCCATCGTCTTTACTTGATAAGCTCAAGCTAGGTGCTCTTTACAAATCACGAGCGATACTTCCTTTTGCAGATCGATATGTAAAGGACCTCGAGGAGTATTGAGGAACATTATCGTGACCATTCAGGGCCTGCAGTTCCCAGTGGACTTTACTATCCTAGATATGGATTGCCCTACATAGTTACATCTTACTCCAATCATTCTCGGGAGACCCTTCTTGCAATCAACAAAGGCACTCTTTGATTATGATGTTGGGAGAGTATCATTCCACACAGATAGTGGAGAGATACACATTGAGATGGTGAGAGGATATAGAAGTCCTCGATTAGTATTGTCACATACTTCAAAGGACACCAATCTTGCATAGGATTGCCAAAACATAGATGAGACACACAATCTATTGATCTCGAGAGAGTGTTTATTTCAATACCCACGATACCCTACATGAGGATAGGATAGATTCCATTGTGTCTAGTTCTTCAAATGACTATTCACATACAGATACAGAGTTCTCATAAAATGCACATGAGCAGTCAGTTGCAATAGACATCTTAGTGCAACAGATTGAGAGTACATATATTCCAGCACGAGAGTCAGCTGATTATAATTTGCATATCATACAATCTATTCAGTATAGAGAGTCAGATGGTTTGATGATTAGAAATATAGACACCTTCTATAATTCGACTCCAGAGACATATATTTCAGTAGACAAACCTATGCTATGCACAGATTTCACTTACAAAGGAAGCTCTACTCAGACAGCCAAGGACCCGCACGAGCATTCACATCAGATGATTTTGTATGACCCGAGTTGAGGTGATCAACTTTGTACAGGATGCGTGACTACTCTTCCACTTCATCCAATTTTGTACAGAGATCTGTGAAGCCATTCGATTTTTCCTGGAGTACACATGTATATCCTTCGTAGATCACAATCATCCCCATTTTTTGTTCGTCTTATATGCTTAGAATACCAGATCCTAAGTATAGGGGGGGACCAATTGCCCGCTGATTCTCGACTCTCGATTTTTGATCTTTGCTTCTCTCTTTTATATCCTTTCCTTTACTCCAATCACTGGTCTCTAGTTTTAGCCACACTCTTTTCTATACTTAGGACGCCTTATCCTAAGTATGGGGGGACCGAGTGATTTCAATGATTTCATTCTTCTTTCTCCTTTTGGTCCATCATTTATATAGTCCTTTTCCTTAGTCACCTCATTTTTGTCTTCCATTATACTTACGATGACCTGATCATAAGTATAGGGGGTCAACTGACTTCTATTCTTATGTTCTTTTTCACCTACTCTTACTTAGCACGAGTTATATCCTTCTTTTATCTTTTGACGCTATGAGGACATAACATAAGCTAAGTATATGGGGTGCGTATATATTGTATATATACGTTTGTCCATAACTCATACTTTTATATATTTTATATATGTATAAAATCGATAAAAAAAAGTGGGTGAGGGTTAACTTTAAATCCATCTTTTTATTTATTTATTATTTATAAAATCCTTATAAATAAGTGAAATATGCTTAAAAATCTTTATTTAAAATCCTTTTTTAAGATATGAATTCAAAATATGTATTTAAAAAATGTATAACACCTATTTAAAATCCCATCTACTAAAATATGTGTAAAATACATTTAATCCTTGTAAAATCCTTTGTATATAAAATTTGTAAAATACATTATCTATTTAATAAAAATAAAATATGGGTAACCTATTGATGAATCTGTGATTCATCACTCTAAAAGTTGAAAATAGAGCTTTGTTCCCGAGTAATTAGATGCGTATTTCCACTTATATTGCATAATTAGCATTCATGCATGTGTAAATAATATCTGCATTTTAGCATTCATATTTGCATTAAACAAGAAGCCCAATTTCACTTGTAAATATTCACCTGTATAATAGATAAAATACTTTATTTGTATATATTTTTATACTAACTCTTAATCTAATAAAACCAACTCTATTGTGTATATATTACTAACACTAATTAAAGAAAAATATAAAAAAATACTAACTTGTAAAATTAACCAATAAAACCCTAAACCCATTTGAAGACCTTAAACCTTAAAATGCACATATCTCTCTCATACAACCTCCGAATTAGGTCTACTCACTTTTAAAATAATATACATTCAAAGACCTTCGAAACAAGATAAATTTCATTAAAATCGGAGCTCGTATGCAAAACTTGAGTTTTGGGCCCATTTTGTATATTGTACATATTGACCGTTTTGCCCGTTATATTTCCATTTCATTTCTTAATTATTACAAATCCACAAAAAAAGATTAAGTTGTAAATATTATTTTCATATTTTCTCTATTTTTTTTATTTTTCTCTTATTGAAAAATGACAAAAAAATTGCAAAAAGAAAAATGTGGTATTTTATACCTATAAGGTACCACCCAAAAATACATTTTGTACATATGATTTTCTTTGATTTTCGGCCCTTCACAAAAGTTGTAGATCTCGTCGAGACGAGAAACTTTTGTGTTGATCACTTTTTGATCAAACCTCTTTTATTATTTCTTTTTTATTTTTCTTTGCATTTAGTTGTGGATTTTTCTCGGAGCGACACGTGGCACCTCCTGTAGCCGCCAAGTGTCGCCTCCTCATTCACCCACTTATGCCATCTCCCTCCTTCATTCTAGGCCTTGGATGAGAGGGTTATCCATCAACGCCTGAGCCTCTTCTCTACCCATTCCTCTCCCACTCTCCCTTGAGTTACGGGAGAAGCCAACCATCAGCGGCCACTCCACACCCCACCTCATCCACCTTCTCCATCTCTTCTCCAACCTCCTCCTCCTCCTCTTTATATTCTCCCCTCCTCCTTCATTCATTTCCATCCGCCATTCATGATAGAGGTAGCCTAGCTCTAAGATCTCTGCAGGTGACATCTCCAGGAGTTATATCGAGCGACGACGACCACTTCTTGGCGAGATCCGACGTGGGATAGATCCCCCGTCGTAGTGAGTTCCTTGATCTCGCCGAGCTCCGTCTCTGTCGCGGCGTAGAGCAACGACCCGAGATGCTCCTCCCTGCACCTCCTCCCTAGACATACGTCCATCCTTTCCAGGTAAAATTTCTTCTCCTCCATCATCTTCATTCTTCTCCTTCATTTCTCTCTCTTCGATTTCATCATCTTCTGTCCACCCATTCGTAAAACCGATCGCACTTCAACGAACAAATCACACATTGCGAATGCAACAGTGATTTTTATTTATTTTTCCGAAGAAATTTCGTCAATTGATTCAACGTTTATTCGCGCCCGCTAAACAAATGCACGTGAAAAATAGGATTTTGTGAAATCCCCTGTTCTACGCTCCCCCACGTCTCTCTCTCTCCCTACTAATTCTTCTTCCTCTCCTTCCTCTCTCCGGCCACCATCCTCGCCACCGTGCGCCGCCCAACTTTTCTCTTCTCCGTCAATGCCCGCAGGCCACCAGCGGCCTACTCCCTTGGTTGAACGGCCAACTTCCATCTCCCCCTTCCCACGCGTGCAGCCATCCCGCCTCCATCGCGCCCACGAGCCCTCCGTTCACCTAGACGACCACCGCGGGAGCAGCTCTTGCTTGGCGCCACCATGCAGAGCATCAGCACCTCCACAGACGTGTGGCGTATGTGCGCCTCCAGCCTATGTGCATAGCCATCACGTTCCCTGCCGGTCGAACTGCCCAAGCCGCCCTGCGCATCCGCCCCGTGGCTCTCCACGCGCCCCACCGCGGTGCCGCCCGCCGACTCGTCCAGCGCAGCTATGCGCGCCCCTGCCCACCGCGTAGTCCAGCAGCGCGCCTCCATCCTCCAAGCAGTCACACTCTCCTCGCGCGTGGCCTCCGCCGTTGTGCATCTCCACCTCATCCGCCGCACCTCATCGTACGTCTCCGCCGTCGCGCCGACCAGCCAAAGCTCTCCTCCATCATCAACTCCAGCGGCCACCTTGGGGAGGAGTCCCCTGTTTCATCTCCAAAAGCAGAGAGGAAGTTATCGGATAATAAGAAAAATTGGGCATTTGCAACTGAGACACTTGCACCACTTTGCAAGTTTTTAAACAAATATCAAGTTTTAGGTAATTGCATGTAAGTCCTTGTTCTTTATTTCAGCTCATATTTCTTTTTCTATATTGCATTTACATCCCTGAGTTTGCAAAATCATTTAGACATTCATTTAGCCTCATTTTTAAATTCTAAAAATTGCATTGTGTAGCTTACATTGTCCTCTTCATCATATTTTTGTAGTATCAGTGGATTTTTCTATCAATTAATTGGTTCAATTTTGCTATATTTTGCCCATTTATGCTTGTTAATTGATAGTAATTTCTTATGACTCCAAAAAATTCCCAAAAAAATCACATTAGATTTAGGACAATTAAGTTCACATTGTGCCTAAAAATCATCTCATTTGCACTTATCTCGAGGCCTAAATGAATCATTTAGTGATTTGATTAATTGATTTTTAATAGGTCCATTCACATGAAAATCTAGGTTTATTAATTTTCCTGGATTCTTCACACTTAGATCTATCTAGCATAATTTTTATATCTGAAAATAGTGTGATTTGGTATTTATTAAAATTAAATTAGTCAAAATCTCCTTGCATTCATTTTTTAATTCATAGTTAATTCATCCAGTGTTAGAAAATTCTAAAAAATTAGAGGACCTTAATTTCATCCCATTTCATAATGTGGCTAAGTTTCATAATTTTTGGAATTAATTCGACCATCTTTCTGATTTAACTTGTAAATTGGCATGATTCTGCATTTGTCTTGCATAAAAAATTGAAAAAGACCAAAAATATTATCCCCTGAAAATCAACCCTTTGACTTTGCTAAAAATCTACTTAAGGAGACAGCTGCATCCCTGAGTTCGACCTTGGACTTCCAACCAAGTAAAAAAAATTGCCACATCTGTTTAACTTGACATTAATTCAAAGTGGTTTTTGATCTGCTCTCATTATCCGACTGCAACGAACGACAACACATTAATTTGACCATTAATCTGCTCGAATTAACAATGGTAGTGGGAGCTATTTCTAAATGGTGCCGTTGCCAGGGAGGCACGGCTTAGGTTAATTTGCAGTAATTTCTGAGTGCTTGATTTTCCATCTCCGGGTAGTCTGACTCCTGGTTTTCTTGTGAATATTTTCTGTCCTTTAATTTTTGTATTTTTCGAGTCGTTCTCTATCTGACCTCAAATTATTTCTGCGCATGAACGTGTGGAGTTGGAGGCGCTTCGAGGATTCAACATTTTAATTCTTTGAGTGATTTGAGAGAACTTGTACTTTTACTCATTTCCTTATTTTTTTCGCATCATTTCCAGCAGTTCCCTTTTGGGTTCTCACGTGTGTAAAGATAGTGGAACCGTGTCACTGTGTGCTCTGTGGTTTGAATTGTAAATTAGGCTTGCACTAGCGGCTCCTTGAGGCACTCTAGGGTTTGCTTGTACTCGTAATTTTTAGGACCACACAACCACTTAAAAGACGCACTTAGATCGCAGATCTAGTCAAATCAACCTGTGCTTCACTCGCTAATAGAACTGCTTGTCTAGGAGCGAATTTTGTCGCTTGCATCTGCATGTAGTGTAAAGATTTCAATTCTGTTTTGCATCCTGCATAAAAGCGAAGGGATCACTGTAAGTCTTCTTAACTCAGCAAACGCATCATCGTTTTTCGTGCATCGTCTTTTCTCGATTTCCCCCTCTATTTTTCAAACTTAACTTAAACGGAAATTGGGACTGGACGATAAGTGTGTTGTGTGGTTGGACTAACAAGTGAAAACTTATCTTAAAATCAGGATTGCTAACACTATTGACAAAAAAATCAATAAAATTGGAAAATATATTTGCGGGAGACTAATCCCTGACGTTGTTTTCAGGCTAAGTGAGGGTACTTGAGTGTGTGTGAACACCTTAAGGCAGAGCCCAAATCCCCACCTTCCATATCACGTGCCAACTGATCCTAGCAAATATCACGAGTTGAATATTTTTAGATTCACTGACTAGTACCAACTAGCCTCCGCCTGTTCGGGGGTAGTCAGGGGTGAACCAGCGGTACTTCACGACAAGTTGCTAGTAACCCTTCGGGGCAAAGTTCTAGCCTTGTCAGCCTCTGCTTGCTTGCAGGTAGATAGGGGCATGGTCTTTGAATCCATCAACTTGGGATAGGAGCGAAGAAAGGAAGGACTGCGGTATCTTAGGCGACATGTTAAACAGGAAAGACGCATCCGGCTCTGAGCCGACTTCCCTATAGACTGCGTAAATCCTTGCTATCTTGCTTGAAAAATCACACTTAAAATTAACAAGATTAATTGGACTCGATTTCGAGTCCTTCACTGTGTTGAGTGTGAATACAGGGTTTGGATTGTATTAGTTGCTTCAGGTAGGAGTAAAATCCTATCTTTACTTAGAGCTCCTGATTCTTCTAGCCACTTTAGGATGACTGACTGGGAAATATCAACACATTATTCGCCAATCTCTCTTCGAGTCCCCCACTAAAATCATCTTCACCAGACCAAGCGCAACTTGGACCACCCAGAGCTCATGACCCTCTTGAGTTCTGGATCCCTCACACTCAGGGTGGTTACTCTCAAACCAACCCTTTCCTCTCCTCTGAGCTTACCGAGGAAGACCATCGCCTCGGTAAGAATCCCTTCCTTGATTTATCCTCTAATCCAGATCATTTCCATTTCTCAGGACTAGACGACAAAATGCCACCAAAGTGACCCCCAGGTGAGGAAGGACCCCAAGATGACCCACTCTAGCAAGTCTTGGCTCATCTCGCCCAAGCTGAACAACAGAACGCGGATCTTACAGCAAGAATGGGACAGATCATTGTGGCAGGAGGAATCGACCTACCAATGGTTGATGCCTATAACCCAGCAAAGAATGAAATACAAAGTTGGTTGGCACTAGCGGTTCCACCCGAAGCATTTGAGCTCAAGCCCCACTTCCTTAGCCTACTACTGAAGTTCAACGGAAACACCAATGAAGAACCATATGCCTTCCTCCGAGACTTCGAGCTGGTTTGCAACAACCTTAGTCATCCTAGGGTTGGGCAAGATTACATTCGACTGAAGGCTACCCCTTTCGCCTTAGGAGATAAGGCAGCACATCGGCTGAAGAACCTAGGGGTGATATGTACAACTTGGATGCAGTTCAAGGACTTATTTATGAAGAAGTTCTACCCTCTCAGTAGGACTAACCAAATGAGAACAAAGATCGCTAGTTTCTCCCACGGACCCAATGAACCATTCCATGACACCTGGGATAGGTTTAATGACCTAATTCAGAATTGTCCCTGCCATGGCATTTCTAAAGCCATCTTAGTCCAGACCTTGTTCTGTGGTTTGACCCCGGAGATGCAGGGGTTAGTAAGTGCCTCCTGTGGAGGAAGCTATCTGAATAAAAATGAGAATGCAGTATGGAAGATCCTAGAGCAGATGGCGGAAACAGGCAGGTCGTAAGCCACCAGGGCCTATCAGTTGTCTCCCTCAATCCTATCCAACGAGACAACCTGGAGGACTGTAGCGGATCTGACAGAGGACCTCAATCCCAGCATGAGGATGATTGCAGATAAGTTAACCATAGTCGAGCAGATCCACAAGAGGGTCACTGACCTTGAGTCTCTCTCACGTCTGCCGAAGCAAGTGGAGGAACTTATTGAGAAGGTAGCTAAGATAAAGCTACTTGCCCCTTCTGCACCACCTATACATGTACATCGAGTCCATCTTGTACAGGAATAGGCACTGGGGCCTCAGAGTAGCTGGGATCAGACTTACACCCAACAGGACCAGCATGCACCCCCACAAGTGGAAACCGAATACGAGGAGCCTCCGCAGGTGTTCGAGATCAAAGGGTTGTGGTACAGACGTGACCCCGTTGGCAGACAGTCGGGGATGGGGAATGGTCAGCGGTCAGCCTCACCGACCTTCCCCAGCTTACCAAGAAACTAGCTCCGTCCCCGCACCACGCTTTGTTCAGTCCAGGCCCGAACAAGGGTACCAGCCTCAGCAGCAGTAGCGCACATTCCACTCGGGCCAACAGGTCCAGGCACCGTCCTATCAGCAACAACAATATCGACTTGGCTAGCAGGGCCAGTACAGAACCTCATCCGCAAGTCAGCATAAGCCAGCCCAGCCCACCGAATTGGAGTCCCTCACCTTGGTGATCCAAACCCTATCTGATAGGGTCCAACAGATCCAGAATGACTATCTGGATATGAGAACCAATCTGAATCACGTTTCTCGTACCTAGGATCAACAAATGGCGCCAAAGACCCTAATTCCCGCCCAGGTTCAGGCTAACCCGAACAGCTTAACTCAAGGCCAGAATCGACCTCGTGATCAGGTATACTATTCAGACAAGTCTTTATCTGAACATGAGATCCTTTCGCATGATAATGTAAATCATATGTCCCTAAGGAGCAGAAGGAACGTGATCGTACCTGATCGGGCACGGGCACCGAAGGATGGAGCCGCCAAGTCTCTACCTGAGATGAACTTGGAGGAAGAAGAGGAGCAACACCACCATTACCACTACCGGCAAAAGGAGAGGACTTCTGGGTCCTCGAAGCAGCAAACCCGCATCAGTAGAGAGTCCGACGAAACCAACGAAGAGCCCGCACCTCCATCTGAGGAGGACCGTCCAGAAGTCAGGGAAGACGTATCACCGATTTCGCCACAACATTTTCCTTTTAATTAGAGTCCGAGTCTGTTTCAGAGTCCGACTCTTGTACAGAACTCAATTCCAATTTCAATGAAAACATTTCAGTTTCAGAACATGAGTTAGAGTCAATAATCCCTTCCCCCGAGCTCTTATGGGTGGAAAGAAGAAAATAAAAAAAAATCCAAAAAGATGACCCTGAGATGGCAAAGTTCTGCAACAAGTATATTAAGGTCACAATGCCCTTTAACAAGTACGTGGAAATGACTCCTGCATTTCAGAAGTACCTTAAGGTGAGATGCACACCTACTAGGATTAGCAGGAAGACCAAAAGCTGTGTTAAGAAACACGTTCTGTCAGTAGCCACGACTTATGCAATAAAGAACTCGTTTCCAAGGAAACGAAGAGACATGGGTGCGCATTATGTGGTAAGTCATGTCGATGACATTGCGTTTGCACGCACTCTCCTAGACAACAGATCCTTAATTAACTTAATGTCTACAACCCTCTACAAGCGGCTTAATCTCGTACCTCTTAGGAAATCTAGAGCCCTCCTACAGTTCGCTGATAAATCAACCAAGAGGTCCTAAGGAGAATTGAGGAATGTTGTAATCGAAGTCGAGGGTCCAAGAATACATGGTGGACTTCACTGTCCTAGATATGGAAACCCCTCATAATTGGAGAGACTCCCAGATCAACTTAGGCAGGCCCTTCCTCAGGACAGCAGAGGCCTTGTTTGATTATAAGATCGGGAAGATCCAGTTCCAAACTCTAGGCGGAGATGAGGAACTAGAGATGAAGCAAACCGGATGGCAGAGACCGGATTCCAAGTCCAACATCAAGTACTCTTCATCCGAAGCAGACCACGACCATGTATACACAGTTGCGCCATGGAGACAGAACCCAGCCAGCATTGATGAGTCCCTCCCCTCCGGAGATGATCCAGTGCATGAGTCAGTTTGTGAGGTCCTCAGAAACGAGTACAACTCAAAACCCGCATCCCCCTACATCTTCGATGACTTATAAGCCCAGCTGGGCTTGTCAGTTCTTCCCTCTTTAGGACAATCGGAAGATGAGGATGACGAGTCGGACGTGGCTTTTGTCGATCACATGAAGACCTTTGACTATCCGACTCCAGAGCCGAAGAATTTGGTGGCAGCTATTACAGAGAAAGATCCAGCCACTTCCAACATTGAGCCAGATTCGATTGAGCCAGATTTCCTAGATGATCACACCTTACCTAAGCTCAAACCTTTACCCACGACACTAAATTACGCCTTCCTTGCGAGTCAGGAGAAGAAGTATCCGGTCATCATCAGTTCGCGATTGACCAAGGAGCAGGAATCTCGCTTGCTAGAGATCCTGGAGAAAAACCACAAAGCGATAGGCTGGAGCATTTCCGATCTCCACGGGATAAATCCCACTCTGTGTTCGCACCATATCTACTTGGAGAATGAAGCCAAACTCTCTCGTGAATTCCAACGCCGTTTGAATCCAAATTTACGAGAGGTAGTGAAAAAGGAGATAGAGAAATGGTGCAACACAGGTTTCATTTATCCCATCTCCGACTCGAAATAGGTGGCATCGATCCATGTGGTCCCGAAAAAATCGGGAATTCAGATGACCACGAACGAGGATGGAGAGGAGATCGTAACGCGAGTGCCCACGTCGTGGCGCGTCTGTGTGGATTACAGACGCTTGAATGCCGCGACGAAGAAGGATCATTTCCCCCTACCATTCATTGATCAGATCCTAGAGAGACTAGCAGGAAAAGAATTCTTCTGTTTCTTGGATGGGTTCTCGGGCTACAATCAGGTAGACATAGTTCCAGAGGACCAGGAAAAGACCACGTTCACATGCCCCTTTGGTACCTATGCTTTCAGGTGCATGCCCTTTGGGTTATGCAATGCTCCAGGTACTTTTCAAAGATGCATGATTGTTGTATTCGCCGAAATGGTCGGCGAATTCCTGAAAGTCTTCATGGACGACTTCTCGGTCCACGACGATTCCTTCGATTCATGTCTTAGGAATCTGGACCGAGTCCTCAAACGCTGTTGTGAGGTTAATCTGGTGCTCTCCTGGGAGAAAAGTCATTTCATGGTGATGGAGGGCATTGTGTTGGGGCATGTCATCTCCAAGAGAGTAATGAAGGTTGACCCTGCCAAGGTGGATGTGATCAGACGACTCCAGCCACCAACCAACGTCAAGTAGTTGCGGTCGTTCCTCAGGCATGTCGGATTTTATCGGAGATTCATCAAGGATTTTTCTAAGATTACCCGACCGCTAACTGAGGTTTTAGGCAAAGACATGGAGTTTGTTGTTGATCACAAATGTCTTAAGTCCTTTAAGCTATTGCAAGGAATGATCATCGACACACCTATCCTACAAGCCCCAGATTGGTCTCTACCTTTTGAGATCATGACGGATGCCTCAGACTTTGCTGTTGGGGCTGTGTTAGGACAGAGGAGGGATGGCGTCCCGTTTGCAATCCACTGCGCAAGCAAAGTGCTTGATACAACTCAACGTAACTATACAGTTACGGAAAAGGAGATGCTTGCGGTAGTGTTTGTCTTGGACAAGTTCAGATCTCACTTAATTGGATCCAAGGTAATTGTGTTCACTGACCATATGGCGCTAAGATACTTGATGGAGAAGAAGGACGCAAAGGCACGTCTTCTTCGGTGGATTTTACTTATCCATGAGTTTGATTTGGACATCTGTGATAAACCTGGAAAGAAGAACGTAGTAGCCGATCATCTCTCTCGTCTCTAAGATCTTAATACTTCTGAAGATTCACCTATTCGAGACTCCTTCCCTGACGAGTCGATTTTTGTTGTAAACTCACTCCCATGGTATGCCAACATCGTGAACTATCTTGTCTCCAAGAAGGTTCCCGAAGGTTGGACCAAGAGCCACATCGACCGATTGAAGTCGGATGCTAGATACTACCATTGGGAGGATCCGATCCTTTTCTTTGAAGGATTAGATTGTGTCTGGAGACGGTGTATTCCTCAGGAGGAATACCAAAGTGTCATTTCTTTATGCCATAGTTTGGAGGCAGGAGGACACCACTCCGGGAAGAGGACTGCATGGAAGGTACTTCAGTGTGGCTTTTACTGTCCCACTCTGTTTCGCGATGCCATTACCTTTGCGAAGTCGTGTCCAGTATGCCAGAGAATGGGAGGAACCATTGGTCCCAAGGATGAGATGACGATGCAGCCTGTCATCATTTGTGATGTCTTTGATGCCTGGGGCATCGATTTCATGGGCCCATTCCCTGTTAGCCACGGGTTTGAATACATCCTTCTTGTGGTAGATTATCTATCCAGGTGGGTGGAGTCTATCCTGACCCGAGCCGTAGACAGCAGGACTGTCTGTAAATTCATCAGAGAGCACATAATCTCTAGGTTTGGGATCCCAAAAATGATGATATCAGATGGGGGTAGCCACTTTGTAAATCGGGAGGTGAAGAAACTCCTGAAGGATTACGACATCGAACACCATGTCGCTACTCCTTACCACCTACAGACCAATGGTATGGCTGAGGTGTCGAATTGGGAGGTGAAGACTATATTGCAAAAGCTTGTCCGCCTAGAAACGAAGGACTGGTCTCAGATATTGGATCAGGTCTTATGGGTGTATAGGACAACTTACAAGACACCGTCAGGAACCTCCCCATTCCGAATGGTATTAGGCAAGCCGTGCCATTTGCCCGCAGAGTTAGTGCATAAATCAGAATGGGCAATCAAGAAGGTCAACTGGAACACACACCTTGGGCAGAAGCAGAGAGAAATGGATCTGAATGAGCTTGTGGAAGTCAGAAACCGCGTATATGACAACAGTTTGGTGTACAAGGACAAGGTGAAGCGTTGGCATGATAGATATATCAGACGAAAGACCTTTGTTCCTGGACAGAAGGTATGGTTATTTAATGCAAGGCTGAAAATCTTCCAAGGCAAGTAGAAATCCAAGTGGACGGGCCCATTCATTATCCGAACGGTGCATGATAGCAGATGTGTCGAGATCTCAGATCTCGCAGATGACACGCCGACATTCCTTGTGAATGGACAACTGTTGAAACACTTTGTCGAATCCAATGAGCAGTTGGTCCATGTTGAGGAGATTGTATTTATGCGCGAGATAGATTCAACAGATACACCTCGAACTACGCATGAGACCTTTCAGTAGTGAGCTCTAGACATCGGTAGCATCTTGAAAGATTCAGACCGACTCACTTATATATACCATCATTCCTGTACATTGTGTCCTTTCTCCCCCGCAACTCTAGTAACTCATCCCAGCATCATTGATCACCATCTTGGACCATACTTAGGATGATCAGATCCTAAGTATAGGGGGTGAGTCAACCGAGTCTAATCATTGTACATCCTCCAGATCACATTGGTCCTCATACTCACTCCAATCCTATACTTAGGCTGACCGGAGCCTAAGTATAGGGGGGACCGATGCGCGCCATGTATATACTCATCCATTTTCCCTCTTTTCCTTGTCCGCCCCATTTTTGATCTTCTTCTACACTTAGGCTGTCGGAGCCTAAGTATAGGGGGGTGGAGCAACTTCTATACATTATGTACTTTTAGCACTCCTACGCTTAGCCCGAGCTATGTCTTTTTCATCGCTTTTCGTGCTCTGAGGACATAGCACATGCTAAGTATAGGGGGCGTGTATATATTACAAATATAATTTACCCATAGCTCGTACTTTCGCGTATTTTCGCGTATTTTTGTATATATTATGCAATAAGTACAGGGTGGGTAAAAATTGAAAAAAATTGTATACTTGTATAATATGTATAAAACAAAAAATGTAAATAATACTCTTGTAAGATTTGTTGTAAAATAGGATGTATACCAAAAAATAATAATAATTGTATACTATGTATACTATGTCCAAATTGTATCAACTAAAAATTATTGTAAATAATAAAAATTGTTGTATACCAGAAAATAAAACAAAAATGTTGAAAATAAAGTCTTCTTATTTACTCTTTCATACCATCCTTGCATTTCAAAAAAAAATGTCTTGCATTTCATTCATAGCATGTCATCTGCAACTCATCTGCATATCTTGCATATGCAAGGTGAAAAGCTAGTGGGTTCTGAACCAAGTTATGAGTAGATGTTGAGGATGGACTTGATTTGAACTTAATCCACCTAATTTCAGAGGAACATTATAGGAACTGGAGTTACGATTTTTATGGTCAAGTGACTTAATTCTTTGAGTCCGCAAGTCTATGTTCACATGTTATCTTGATTAGTCTAAGTAGAATATCTCGTGCACACGCATGGTTCTTTTAGACAGTGACATAACTTGGACAAGCACAATGCACGTAGCTCTTCATTGATGAGGTGGTGAGGAGGTAGAATCCTTTAGCTTGAACTAGCACACGGGTGGAAACATCTGTCCTCCTCTAGGGAGGGTAGTGCATCTCAACCTAGTCTGGTGGTGTTGAAGTCTGAGGACAGGGCGCTGTGGGTTGCAGTAATGTTTCAAAAGAGGGATAGTCTACTGGCTCAAGAGGAAAAACTCCTGATGTACATGCTACACCTTGTATATAATTCCAAAACAAAAAAAGAAGAAAAGAAAAAATGCAAGAACTCCAAAAAAACAGACAGGCCAGATAAAAAAAATTTGCCTGTCGGAGTATGTATATTAGCAAGAAGTCTGCAGCTGGATGACTTGGCTACACTGGTCAGGCATCCTGGGATAGGTAGCTACACTGGCTACCGTCCATTCTTTTCTCCACCCCCTCCTCTTGAGTTGGTCGCACTTGAACTTAGAAGGGAATACCCCGCTCCTCGAGGAAAGAGTTACCGGACCGGGTTATTTAAGTTACCTTGTTAGAGGAGGCTATTTCTGAGCCATTTCTGATGTGGAGAGCTATTTATCACTTACACAGTACAAGTAAGAATCATAGTCATCTGAAATTTGCGTTTGAGGATTTGTTCTGACCTGACTGTTGATGCGTCTTGAATAGAAGACTTGTGGAACTTGAAGTCTGTTAGGTCTTAAGTTAAGATCCCAACAAGTTCCTGCCACATAATTAATCCAAAGGTCGAGTCAAGCTCCATTTTCACCTTTTGTTCATGACCTTGGTATGGAACCCAAAATCATTTCACTCTTGCCTTTCATTTTAGTTGCTCGGAGACGAGCAATGTTTAAGTATAGGGGATTGATGAATCTGTGATTCATCACTCTAAAAGTTGAAAATAGAGCTTTTTTCCCGAGTAATTAGGTGCATATTTCCACTTATATTGCATAATTAGCATTCATGCATGTGTAAATAATATCTGCATTTTAGCATTCATATTTGCATTAAATAAGAAGCCCAATTTCACTTGTAAATATTTACCTGTATAATAGATAAAATACTTTATTTGTATATATTTTATACTAACTCATAATCTAATAAAACCAACTCTATTGTGTATATATTACTAACACTAATTAAAGAAAAATATCAAAAAATACTAACTTGTAAAATTACCCAATAAAACCCCAAACCCAATTGAAGACCTTAGACTTTAAAATGCACATATCTCTCTCATACAACTTCTGAATTAGGTCTACTCAATTTTAAAGTAACATACATTCAAAGACCTTCGAAACAAGACCAATTTCATTAAAATCGGAGCTCGTATGCAAAACTTGGGTTTTGGGCCCCTTTTGTATATTGTACATATTGACCATTTTGCCCTTTATTTTTCCATTTCATTTTCTTAATTATTAAAAATCCAAAAAAATATATTAAGTTGTAAATATTATTTTCATATTTTATCTATTTTTATTTGGATTTTTCTCTTATTGAAAAATGACAAAAAATGCAAAAAGAAAATGTGGTATTTTATACCTATAAGGTACCACCCAAAAATACATTTTGTACATATGATTTTCTTTGATTTTCGGCCCTTCACAAAAGTTGTAGATCTCGTCGAGACGAAAAACTTTCATGTTGATCACTTTTTGATCTAACCTTTTTTATTATTTCTTTTTTATTTTTCTTTGCATTTAGTTGTGGATTTTTCTCGGAGCGACACGTGCCAACTTCTGGAGCCGTCATGTGTCGCATCCTCATTCACCCACTTATGCCATCTCCCTCCTTCATCCTGGTCCATTAGATGAGATGGTTATCCATCAATGGTTGAGCCTCTTCTCTACCCATTCCTCCCCCACTCTCCCTTGACTTACGGGAGAAGCCAATCATCGACGGCCACACCACACCCCACCCCCTCCACCTTCTCCATCTCTTCTCCAACCTCCTCCTCCTCCTCTTTATATTCTCCCCTCCTCCTTCATTCATTTCCATCTGCCATTCATGATAGAGGTAGCCTAACTCTAAGATCTCTGCAGGTGTCAGCTCCAGGAGTTATATCGAGCGACGACGGCCACTTCTTGGCGAGATCCGACGTGGGATAGATCCCCCGTCGTAGTGAGTTCCTTGAGCTCGCCGAGCTCCGTCTCTGTCGCGATGTAGAGTACGACCTGAGGTGCTCCTCCTTGCACCTCCTCCCTAGACATTCGTCCATCCTTTCCAGGTAAAATTTCTTCTCCTCCTTCATCTTCATTCTTCTCCTTCATTTCTCTCTCTTCGATTTCATCATCTTCTGTCCATCCATTCGCAAAATCGATCGCACTTCAATGGACAAATCACACGTTGCCAACTCAACGATGATTTTTATTTATTTTTCCGAAGAAATTTCGTTAATTGATTCAACGTTTATTCACGCCTGCTAAACAAATGCATGTGAAACAGGGGTTTTTGTTAAATCCCCTGTTCAACCCTCCCCCACATCTCTCTCTCCCTACTTCTTCTTCTTCCTCTCCTTCCTCTCTCCGACCACCATCCTCGCCACCACGTGCGTCGACACCATCAGCGCACAGCCGCGCCGCCCACCTCTTCTTTTCTCCGTCAACGCCCGCAGGCCACCAAAGGCCTACTCCCTTGGCTGAACGGCCAACTTCCATCTCCCCCTTGCCACGCGTGCAGCCATCCCGCCTCCATCGCGCCCACGAGCCCTCCGTCCACCTCGACAACCACCGCGGGAACAGCTCTCTCTTAGCGCCACCACGCCGAGCATCAGCACCTCCACAGACGTATGGCGTATGTTCGCCTCCAGCCTACGTGCACAGCCATCATGTTCCCCACCGGTCGACCCGCCCAAGCCGCCCCACGCATCCACCCTGTGGAGCTCCACGCGCCCCACCGCGGTGGCGCCCGTCGACTCGTCCATGCGCAGCTGTGCGCACCCTCGCACACCGCGCAGTCGAGCAGTGCGCCTCCATCCTCCAAGCAGTCGCGCGCTCCTCGCGCGTGGCCTCTGCCGTTGTGCAGCTCCACCTCATCCGCCGCACCTCCTCGTGCGTCTCTGCCATCGCGCTGACCAGTCAAAGCTCTCCTCCATCATCAACTCCGACGGCCACCTTGGGGAGGAGTCCCCTGTTTCATCTCCAAAAGAAGAGAGGAAGTTATCGGATAATAAGACAAATTGGGCATTTCTAAAGGGGATACTTGCACCACTTTGCAAGTTTTTAAACAAATTTCAAGTTTTATGTAATTGCATATAAGTCCCTGTTCTTTATTTCAGCTCATATTTCTTTTTCTATATTGCATTTACATCCCAGTGTTTGCACAATCATTTAGGCATTCACTTAGCCTCATTTTTAAATTCTAAAAATTGCATTATGTAGCTTACATTGTCCTCTTCATTATCTGACATTGGTATATTTTTGTAGTATCAGTGGCTTTTCTATCAATTAATTGGTTCAATTTCGCTATATTTTGCCCATTTATGCTTGTTAATTGATAGTATTTTCTCTGTGACTCCAAAAAATTCCCAAAAAATCGCATTAGATTTAGGACAATTAAGTTCACATTGTGCCCAAAAATCATCTCATTTGCACTTATCTCGAGGCCTAAATAAATCATTTAGTGATTTGATTAATTGATTTTTAGTAGGTCCATTTCACATGAAAATTTAGGTTTATTAATTTTCCTGGATTCTTCACACTTAGATCTATGTAGGATAATTTTTATATCTGAAAATAGTGTGATTTGTATTTATTAAAATTAAATTAATCAAAATCACCTTGCATTCATTTTTTAATTCATAGTTAATTCATCCAGTGTCAGAAAATTCTAAAAAAATTAGAGGACCTTAATTTTATCCCATTTCATAATCTGGCCAAGTTTCATAATTTTTGGAATTAGTTCAACCATCTTTCTGATTTAACTTGTAAATTGGCCTTATTCTGCATTTGTCTTGCATAACAAATTGAAAAAGACCAAAAATATTATCCCCTGAAAATCAACCCTTGGACTTTGCTAAAAACCTACCTAAGGAGGCAGCTGCCTCCCTGAGTTCGACCTTGGACTTCCAACCAAGTAAAAAAATTTCCACGTCTGATTAACTTGAGATTAATTAAAAGTGGTTTTTGATCTGCTCTCATTATCCGACTGCAATGAACAGCAACATATTAATTTGTCCATTAATCTGCTCGAATTAACAAGGGTAGTGGGAGCCATTTCACCTATCTTGTAGAATTCTTGTACATAAATTTATTTATAAAAATCACAAAATCCATATAAAAAATTAATGTAAAGTCTAAAATCTATAATAATTACAAAATCCTTAAAATCCATAAAAATTAGTAAAATTCAGAAAATACATTTCACAAAAAACATGGTTGCATTTGCATTAGCATTTTTCAGAATAAGTTTTATTTCTAGAACTAAAGATTGAGAAAATTCTAAAGGATGGAGCTCAATTACGACCTTTATCTTTCATTGTAATGATCCTGGTTAGGAACTGGAATTCAGATTCTTCAGGTCATTAACATAAATCTTTGGGTTCCATGAGACCATGTCTGGAAAGTCAGCTCGAAACGTGCCTAAGTAGATCACTTAGTGTCATATGTACAACTCTTCATCAGTGAACCAAGTTTGGACACATGCACTCTGCACTTAGCTCGACTTGCATGGGGCTGCGAAGGGCCATCCATCTTGGTGGTCAATTTCTATCCTTGTCTTGATGCTAACATCTAAAGACGGGATAGATTGGGGTTGCAATAATTTCTTTGGAGGAGGGAAGGATCTACTGACACAAGTTTTCCAAGACCTCAAAAAATGGACGGAATAAAAAGATGCTTATTCCATCGAGGCACAAAAAGATGAATATAGTGCAAGCAACAATACAAAGCCAATTCAAAAAAGAAGTCACCAAATACAAATACGACCACAATTGTCCGAGCTTCCACCAAAAAGCTTGCACATTTTAGTGGAGACTTAGCTACATCGGTTGGGCTTCACAAGGAGATGTGTGTACACTGGTCGTACTCCAGTTCTTTTTTCATTCCTCTACTTCCTCTCTATATTCGATTGTTGGGATAGCACGAACTGGCCTCAGAAGGGAATAGCTCCCTCCCCAAGGAAGAGTAGCTGGATGAGGAACCAATGGGAGTATATTATTGGGATGGGTGGTTTCTTCGCTTCTTTAAGCGGGAAGAACTAAAACAATTCATACACCATACAAATTGATTTCAAGGCTGATAGAGTTTGTGATATGAATAAGTGGATCTGAACTAATTATTGAGGTAAATTTAAACAAGGATTTGTGGAACTTGAGGGCTGTTGAGGCTAAAGTCATAATCCTAGTTAACACTATGACAAAATGCTTGTTTCAGGCCTTATCGAGCTCTGTCCTTTGTCTGTTCTCATGAATTGGTTTAGGAAAATAAATTCATTCTAACTTTCTTTCTTTTTTCCCTTATTTTTCAAATAAGTGTTTGCTAAGGGACTAACAAAGTTTAAGTATAGGGGGTTGATGTATCCATGATTCATTAACATTATGTCTGTATTTTGTTATAAAACCCTTAATAAATACTTGTAAATATCCATTAAATTCCACTTTTCAACAAAATCCTATTCACGAATAAGAATGCACTTTTATGCATTAAAATCATGTAAATAAATAAAAGAATAAAAATATAGAAAATAAAAATAAAGGCAAATTGTAGATATGTATATATGTACAATATGACTTAGAAAATAAATATAGATGAAAGATATATTTATAGACTAATTCCCGAGACCAAGACAGAATGGATTGGTCGACAAATAAATAAGTAGTGGGAGATAATGAAGAAAATAAATAAAAATAATTAATTCCACACTTTATACATTCTTCATTAATTATCCAATAAATACCAAAACTTCAAAGATTTATATGAAATTATTTTTCACTAAACTCTTTTCCTAATTATTGCTAAAAATGAATAGAAAAATATAAAAATAACTTAAAAATATTACCTTGTATATATGCCAAGAAATCCAACTTGTCAATTATCAAAATCTCAACTTCTGAACATTATAACTTTTTCATATAAAATCCAATTTAACTCTACTCGCTTTAAAGTTCATAAAATATTTTTCTATAAATAATAAAGGTAATTTCACTAAAATCGGAATCTATTTGGAAAAAGTCGATTTTGGGACCGAACCGTAAATGGGTTTCCGGGCTATTTACTTTATCTAGAATACTTATTTATTTCTTTAATGATGTTATAATTTCTAATTATTCTTTTGATCTTGTATTTTAATCGTAATTTATTTCACAATTTTTGGAGCTTATTTATTATTTTAAATAAGTTAAAACCCTTATTTATAAGTAAATTCGAACTACATCACTTACATCTATATTTATTAAAATACTTAAATTATTTTATTAAAATTTACAAAAAACTGTATCTGCTTTATTTATGAACCTAATAATTAATAGAATATAAACCTAATATACTATTTTTTAATTTATCCAATTAAAAATTCAGAACCTCTTTATTATGTTTTATTTACACTTATTTAATAATATAATATTTATATTTCATATATTTATTTATTTATTTATTATACCATAATTTAGATAATTTAATTATCTACATTTTTCATTTTAATAGATATTTAAAGTAATGCTATTTACTATTTAATATCTATTTATTGAGATATTTAATCAATCTGGCCAACCAGGTGTTGACACGTGTCAGCACCTGGTGCTTTCCTCTCCAAGAACAGGAATAGTTGTTCTGTTCTACCGACCAACCTTCAACTTTTCTACACTCCACCTTCTTCATCCCAAGATCAATTGAAACCCTCCATCCTCTACCTCCAACAACCTCCATCCATGCCAGCCATTGATTTATGCCTAACCCCCTTTAGATCGTCTATAAAAGCGTCCTAAAGATATCCATTTCAATTAACTGCTCCTAAGCTAACCATTTCCAGAACACAACTGGCCGAGACCCCACCTTCATCGTCATCCTCCGTCGTACTCCGGTTGTGACAGGGCCAATGGGGAGCACCGTGTGGAAGAGGGAAGATCGGAGGGGGTTCCAAGGTTTCAAGATTACCTTACACCGCTGCAGCCGCGATGTTCATCTCCGGGAAGCCAACCATTGAGCGACAACTAGCATAAGCATACCTCCTGCTACTTATAGGTATCCCTTCATCTTTTTCAATTTTAATTTTCGATATTTGTGCCTCCATTAGTCATATTAATTACGTCATTAGGTCTCTTGATTATCCTTCTTAGACGCTAATTTTTAGTAACTTTTCAAATCTGAATTGATTCATCCCAAATCCACCTTCCATGGCTTGTATTCTCATGCTCATCTGCTAATTTGGAAAGCACATGTTAGACCTGCAAATCCTTTAAGTTTATTGGTCGATTTACATGCGAATCGAGCAAGATCATCTTCATTTGCAGGTTCTAATTATAATAGGAGAATCAACGACCATTTGGAGCTCAACCTCTTTAAGGAAAGATCATATAAAAAGAAACATTGTTCAGTTGCCAAACAGAGTTGCATCGTCTTCTTCTTTGAAGATCCACCATCGCCTCCCTACTCCTTTGGAGAAGCTCATCCGCAGGCGAGCCCGGAGGGAGAAGGAGCCTCCCTCCTGGACCTGTCGCAGGAAAAGGAGACGCACAAATTAGAGAACCAACTTGGCTCCCCCACTTGCGCAAGACTACTGAAGAACACAATAACATCCCAAGAAGTACAGTTGGCCGGCACGTGTTCCCCCTCTACGATCCAAATCACGCACTACCTTCTAATCTCTGACGTTCAGACGAACCGGTGGAAAAATTTCATCATAAATCTAGCCAAGTTCCATATCTTCCAACCCTCTCCAAGACTTTCCGGATATTACATTGAGGCCCCTATGTAGGGACCTAGGATGTAAATGTAATAAATTTAGTTTTCTTTGCAAATTAGTCCCTGTTAGGGACCTATTTGTAACAGAACATATTGTCTTTTTCTTGCTCTTATATCCTTGTACTGTAGGGTAATTTTGGACATATTTTTGACTTAGTTTTTTAAATATTTTTCTAGGGTAGTTACACAACTATCCTGCTGAGGTTTCTTCGTATTTTCAAGAATTTTCATGGTGTATTTTTCTTGAATCGATTTTTTGTAAAAACGTTTAGTTTTGAGTGTTTCTTTGAGATTGTCGTAAAGTCAAAGAGATAATTAAAATTCTCGAGATTTCTTTTCTTCATCAAAAACTGTCGTATAGTTATTCTGCCTCCTCGAGTTCGACCCAAGCATAGTTACCTGGATAAATATTTAAGTGTATATAAAATAGTATAGAGAAACCACTTATCCTTATTCTCTCTCTCTTTTATTTTAATGATTTGTGTTTGATCAATGCAGCTTCTGTCTTTGCAGTTTTCTACAACCGACAGCTTCTATATTTTTATCTGATCATGGAAGCTGCGTTATCAATGAGCAAAAAAATAAGTCGACATGCCCCCCTATACATAGACTTTTGAGGGACTAAGCATAGTAGAAAAGCACAAAATGAGGCAGTCGAGGGTGAGGGGAAAGAATAGAAATGAAGCATATACAATGTTACCGATCCCCCTATAATTTGGCTTAGGTCAACCTAAGTATGATCGAATAATTGCATATGGGGAACCGAGTAGATGTACAAGGTCGAGGTGGTTTGCGACGAACCTTCTTGCGGGAGTGGGATAGAAGATAATATGGGGATGTTGAGGGTGGTGAAGAAGGGAAGGATGAAGAGGACCAACCATCGTTAGAGTCTTCCTCAGAAGAATAGTAGTCATATGTAGGGGATCTCCAACTATTGTCAACCATAGGTAAGTGCCCTTTGATCATAGTTGTACTTGTCACACTTACATGATGAACCACTTCAAGACCGGATGAGGACTCTTCAGAAATCATCTGGTGTCTAAGGTCAAAGTTGACTTTCTTGATCAGTTTGTTTCCATGAGCAGCTTTGGGAGGAAGATGGACAATCTTTATTTCCCTATCTTGAGTAACTAGTGTGGCGTTTTCGAGTTCCTCGTCAGATGAATCCCTATAAAAGTCGACCAATTCTTATAGGGTCATATGCGGCTTCAGATGAGGAATCATGTTCCTGGTGGCTCTGTGATTGTCGGTTGGTGTTGTTGATGTCACCTCCTGATAATCATGAATTTTGGTGACATCAGAGGTTTCTTGAGTCGGTTCCTTGTATGGTTCAAGTATCTCTTGAATTATCGCTGACTCAGAGATTGGACCACTTAAATAATCATGATATTCCTATGAAATATGATCCGATTCTTCATAAGCTCCTAAATAATGTTTCCTCCTAGGAGCAGTTGTTGGGTGGGAGGTGACGTGAGAATCATAGGTCTATCCAACAGTTGGTTTCACGTATGTCTCTCCTAGGGCATGTGTCGATATGAGGAGATGTCTGATCATGTGAAGCATTTGTATCCTTATCACAGTTGTTGGTCTCAAGTCAAGTTTTCTCAGAGCATGTCATGTAATTGAGGATTTGTACATTATGGTCTGAGTTCGAAAACTTGATATCTTGAGTCTCACAATTGACAATTGCCTTACAAAAGGCTAAGAACGACTTTCCTAAAATTATAGGAGACTCAGATAATCCTTCACTGTGCTCGATGTCAAGGATAGTAAAGTCCACTTTGTGTTTGTTACCTCGGAAGTTTACGACGATCGAAATAATCCCTCGTGGTCTTTTGGTAGACCGATCAGGTAATTGAACGATCACCCTAGTCTTTTTAAGTTGTCCGAGTTTGAGTTGGTCAAAGATGGACTTGGGAAATATGTTTAATGTGGAGTCGTCGCCTAACTGAACATGAGTGAATGTAGAATCCTCAATTACACATATAATCCGAGTCAACTGCTTAGCTTTGTTGCTCTTGGTTTTTCAATTAATCACCAAAGAATTGGCTATAGATATGATATGATATTCGGTCTTGGATCGCTTCTTACCTATCTTTTTAAGATTTAATCGACTCTTCACAAATTATTTAAAATCGAGCATATATTTCAAGGTCTTGATCAATGGAAGCTCTAAGATCCAGCTCTTGCAAAATACTTCCATGTCATAATCATCCAATTTTTTGAGTTTCCATTTTTTTCAAAATTCATGGTTTTTTCTATGATATGTTCAGTACGAGGGTCAGAGGTCAGTGGTGGTCGTGCCTGATTGTGAGTCACATGATGATTTTATGGTTCGCAAGGTGGTGTCCTCACTTCTTATGGATTTTGCATAGATTGGATGGGATCATATATTTTCTCAGTCAAAGCATTTTCTCTATGATTGATCCGAGCAATCTCATCCTCAAACATCTCATAACTTGTGACTGAATAATCATTCTCCGTATGTCGTGATTCTGGCATGTAACTTCGAGCAGAGTATTTATTACTCTCAATTGTTATAGTCTAATCAAGAGTCATATTTCCTTGACTCTAGTTTTCTCATGAATTGTTGAAGGAAAATTGGTCGTACTTAGGAATATAGTCAACCTGAGTAAGGGATGGTTGGGAGTCCATAGTAACCGGAAATCGTGTTTCTTTGTCAATATTGGTTACTCTATTTTCCATCCTTAATTTCGATTTCTCTCTCATGTACATAAGATTGTTAGAATGTGAGAGAGGTCTCGTCCATGAAGAAGTGTGGGAATAGGGTGGGATGTATGTGAGGGAAGAGAATGATGGCTGAGGGGGACCGGGTTTGAAGAGCGGGTTCCCCTGGAAATTGTGAGAAGAAGGATATAGGGACATGGTAGTGGAGATTGGGTAGTGATTATCTCCATTTCGTCACCTTTATTCTATAATTTTGGCCTTAGAAACCCTAGCTAATGCATGCAAATAGCATCAATTTGTGCAAAATAGCATCCATAATCTATTACATTTATTGTGTACATAACACTGTTCTTAATGACAAAATTATAGAATAAAGAAAAGAAAAGAAAACGAATAAAATATCGATGATATTTTATGACCCTGAACCTCGAGACCAAGTCAAGAATTGAATTGGTCGACAAGGAATAAAGCAGGGGGAGATAAGGACCAAAAATAGAATAAAAACGCAATTCCTTCATTCATTATTTGAGCATTTTTGACACCCATTTTATTATTTCTTATTTACTCATCAAATTTAAAAACTTTGTAATGAAATTTGTAGATAATAATGTAAATAAAAATACAAAATTGAGTTTATACAAAAATAATACACAATGTTCATTTTATACACAAAATAAAAAACCAAAAACCCAACTTCACAGGTCCATATCTTTCAAATAAAAAATCAAAACATATCAAAATTACTCTAACATATAACTTTTCATAAGGTATCTAATGGTAGTGGTTTCATATTTTTTGGAGTTACTATGTGAAAGTTAGGTTTTGAGCCTCTTTTGTATAGTAGACCCGATTAAAATAATCAATTCATTCATTCTTTATTAAATTAATTTTTACATATTGATATTTTTATAATTATTTATAACATATGTACATATTAAAACTAAAATAAAACTAAAAAGAAAATGAAAAAAAGTCTATGTAAATATATAAGCAGAATACCGACAAGAATACATGTCTATAAATAAAAATGGATTTCATTCTTTTATTCTTTATTATTTCATATTTTTATAAAATTGTGAATATTATCTATATTTTATTAAAACTACAAAACCAAAATAAAACTCAATAAAATACATTAAAATAAAAAGGTGTATATAAAACATAGGTAAACTACCTACAAATATAACTATAAAATATATATAGCTATTTATTTAAGTATACCAATTACATCATAAAAATAAAACATAAATATATTTATACTCATAAAAATAAGTTATAAATATATAAAATAAAAGTATAAAATAATAAAATAAAATATACAAAATAAAAATAAAAATGTACAAAACATAGATGAATATACCTATAAATGCACTATTAAAAATTAACTACTAATAAATAAAGCCAAAAAATAAAAATCATAATAAAATACTACATTAATTAGTAAACATTTTTTAATACTCAAAAACTAATAAAAATAATTTACTATATTAAATAAATAAAATATGAATAATGTTGCTATTCTATCCTCTAGCGGGCTGAACTGGGCCAATCAGAGCCGTCCGCTCGTTGACCTTTTGTCAACTCGACCTCCGGTCTTCTCACTTGATACAACCTGTAAAATCCTCGATTTTGTGCCCGTTTTTCCGCATTATCCATCGATTATTTGTCTTCGATCCCTTCGCATGATTTGATCCTTGATCCATCATGATCCACACCGAGCCCTTGAACCTCCTATACATATCATGGATTCATCGCATTTCTCCAATCAAATAAGGGTATCGCTGTGTCTATAAATAAAACTCCTCTATACTCCTTCCAAGTTTGGTCACCATTAAGCATCTAGGAGCCCTGGTTTTGTATCTAGTTGAGTTCCTCGTGTCAGGAGGAGCTTCCTCGACGGCAGGCCGAACTACAGGAGCATAGGGTGCACCCACGGCCACCCTCACCGGCGACCCTGCTCCATGGTTCAATCCAGGTATAAGAGTTGTGTTCTTATTATTTATTTTACTTGCATTTAATCTTAGCTTCAATTTCCATTTCTTAGATTAAGCTATAGTTAGTTAGATTAGCATAATCATTCATCCACGTACTTTCCGGAGTTGAGCTCCGACGAGCTCCTCCGTGTGTCATCATCGCCTCTCTGTCATCCCCTCAATTTCTAATTTGTTCTTGGTCCTCTTTTTATTTCCCCACGAATCTCATTTCCCCCAGATCCATAGTGCATCTGAAAATCTGCTCTCCAAGCTCTACCATTCGTCGGAAAGCGCCACCCACTCCACCTCTCACCCCATTCAACATCTAACCGGGTAAAGGCACTTTACCCTCGATCCATGAGCTGAATTTTGTAGGTCCCAAGAGCCAAAGAGGTACTTGGAGGCAAAATCGTAATTCGTCGAGATACCAGCAGCACCTCACCTTCCCCGACCTCGTAGGGCTGCTCCGGTTATCCTCCGCCCATCCTGAGACCTCCTACCAGTAGAGCACCCCATAGGGAATCTATCTGGCCCCCTTGGAGCAACAAAGCCCGCAAGAGGAATGAGATTTTTCTAGAGGAAGTTCGTCCAGGAAAACCTTCCTCCCTATTCTTCGTCATTACCTCTCCACCGTCGGATTAAGAACAATGGCCCAGTTGGATCCCCAGTCATTGAAGAAGCCAAGCCAGCACCGTCGGATCATCCCCGCTGATCTAATCTAGGTTGTCCAAAGGAGAAGCGGTAACAACCGTTGGATGCGTGCCACGTGGATAAGTGAGATAGCCATCGCCGTCGTATCGCGCAATAAAGGGGTAAATTGCATATTCACCCCTGAACTTTTGTATTTTATTGTTTAGTCCAGTAAATAAAGCATGATGTGTAAAAATAAATGGATATTTTCTAAAGTGGCCCTTCAGCTTTCTTAAATTACATTTAGGTCCAGTCTAGCTCAACTCACGTGTAGTCCCACGTGAGCTAGGAAAATTATAGGGACACCCTTACAAGTTTTTGTATTTATATTTAGTCTAATAAATTGTCGATAATGTTATATATTTTTGTAAAAATGACTGGAAGGCCCTTGGACTTTTGCATATATATATTTTGGTGCTTCCCAGGTTGCGTCATGTGTAGTCCCACATGACGGGCAAATTGCATGTACATTCTTAGAGTTTTTATGTTTATTTATTAATCCAATAAAATTTTGTTAATTTTGTATAATTTTTTGAAAATTTACACTGAGGCCCCTGTCTTATATTTTATATGCAAAAATACACCTACCAGGATTTTAATTTTTGTATGTTTTATCTATTTATTAAATATAGCTAATGTGCTCCTAAAAATCCATAAAAATAGGGTTAGATGCTTCATGCCATGTACTCTCATGCCCAAATTTAGCTTTGCATTTAATCTATTTGTTAAAAATGAAAAGGAACCAATTTATTCCCTGTTAAACTTAGAAAATACCAAAAAACTTAAAGATGTGTCTAAAAATTCCAAAAATATTATATATAGTATACTTTATCATATTTTATCATATTTTATCAAATTCTAAAAAACCTAAAATCTCTTATAAAAATTTTAAAAATTCCAAAAATATCTTTTTCTATATTATAATTTTATTTATATAAATATTTATATATTTAAATTGGTTTGGGTAATTCTGGGACCTTTTTATTATTTTAAAAACCCAAATCGATTTCGGATATTTTAATTAATCCCCTATTTAGGATATTTTTTACTATAAAAATACATAAAATAGCAAAAATTCCATAAAAAATAAAAAAATAAATATGAAAAATCAAAAAACGATTTATTTTCTGAATTTTTTCCTATAATTACAAGCATTTATAAATATACTTTTATATTATATATGTAAATCATTATATATGCTATAATGTTTATATAAAAGAAAAAGTAATAAAAAATATAGAAAAAGAAAATATACAAAAAATGGAAAACTAAAAATCAAATACAAAAATATAAAAGAAAATAATAATAGTAATAATAAACTTTAAAAGTTAAAAACCGACAAAAAGGATCTATACATCATGAATGATTTGGTTTGTACATAAATAACCATAGGCTATATGTATTACTCTCTGCGGTTCGACCTCGACATGCTTGCTTGCTATGCATTTTATGGTAGAGAAAATAAATTTTGACCTCACTTGTGTTATTTGTTGCCTTTAATTGATATTGTGGGTTAATTGCTGACTAACTCAGGTTTTGTGAGCGGTCACTTCAGCGACATCGTGGTCTCGCTTTGTGTAGACTACTTTAGACCCATGCAAAATCAATGTTATCAGATGGCACCGTTGCTGAGGAGCAATGCGTATAGCCAAATTGTATAAGTCATTTTTGTATAGTCATTTATTTGAGTGATTATTTGTCGTAATTATTTATTGATGTATTTTTATAATTAATTCTTTATTTATTATTGTAAATATTTGTTGATCTATTGAGATAATTTGGTTATATATGCTAATGCAATTTTTTTGCAACTTTGATGCGAGGGCCCGCCATGCAAGGATGGATTTTTCGGAGGTCGATGCAACCTAGCTTGGAGGAGGTTGGTATTCTTTTTGTAACCAGCTGGAGAGGGTGTCAAGGAAGCAAAGAGAATAAATTAGCTTAGAAAAAAAATCAGGCGAGAGAGAGACAATTTTATCATGTAATAATTAACTTGGACTCTACTCTCCACACCGAGGTCCAATGCCCGGGTGTCTATTCACCAAGGGACCTCGTCACTGTTTTCTGTGTTTTCCCGCCTTCTTTTACTTTGTTTTCTATGGTTTTGAGCTTTCTGCCTTTATTTACTTTGTTTTGTATGGATGGAGCCCCTAGACTTAGGTTGCTTGACTCGGTAACTGGGTCTATACCTTAATAAGAATGCATGTTCGTATAGTCTCTTACATATGGATCTAGTCAAATTAATAAATGTTAGTTGTTTGAATTCAAACCCGCATTCCATGAGAGACATCATACAGGGATAACAGGACCCGTTGTGGTGGGCACCGAGACGCCTCCAAGATCGAATTCTAGGATTTGTCTTGAAATGGCTAACATATGGTTCTTCACGATTAATAGCAACTACTGTTTAGGGTGATTTTGTTGATTGCACACCACCATGTAGATAGGTTTAAAAATTCTATTTTACATAATGCATGGAAAGATATGGGAAGCACTATAAGTCCTCTAACCAGGCATGCATCATTAGATTCAATGGTGAGATCGCCATCATTGAATCGACTTGCCCGACTTTTTTGCCATCTCTCACTGATTTTGAGCACAAAGGACTTAAATGAAAATCTACAAAAACATTAGGTGCTTGTATGAAAACAGATTCAAAAAAAGTGAAAACCTAAAAAATTAAAACATGGGGACTGCTAAATAAACTTTGACCTTAATTAAAATTCATAATGGACAATCATTGTTTTGGGTTCATAAAGCCCTCATTATTTTCAGGTTCCTTGGGAGGGGACCAAAACCCCTCCCATGAGCGAGGCACAACCCGCAAAGGATTAGAGCCCAAATTCTAGTCTGTAACTGCCTTATGTATCGTCTGGATTTCTGAAGTATTGGCGCTTCAAGTAGGGCCTTATCAGCGATGGTAATTCCCACCTTGGGGGAACACCGACATGGTCTGAAGTACTGAGCTTAGGCCACGCCTTCACGTGGTATCTGTCTCATCGGTTTGCACCCGAGTAGGTTCTTGCACGCTCACGGGTGATTCCATTTCGAGTGAGAACTGAAGTATTGGTTTCGCCTATTGGCTTCCTTTCTCTACTTCTTTGGTTGAGTAGGGATCCAGGAAGGGTTACAAGGACCTCAAAAAGTGCAGACTACATGTTATAAAGGAGGAGGACAAGTACGGGATACTCTTATGGCAGTACTCTCTCTCCTATAGGGTTAGCATGCTACGGACTTGTTAAAAGATATGCCTAAAATAACAACTCTAAAACTGAAAAGATAATTAGTATCCGAACCCTTACGGCTTCACATGGCGTGAGTTGGTGAACCCAATTTTGTATTATGTTTGTATGGATCTAGATTAAGGTTCAAAGATCAAGTCCCGTGCACTTGTACAAATTTTGTCATAGATTCCTTCCCTTGACCCCGCTTAGTTTGAGCCCTTTTACTATTTTGCACTCCATTTTATTCCTTGTTGACCATCATATATTTCTTCCTGCATCGATCTCCCTCTTGATTCACGAAGTTGATCCTTGGATGGCTTAGTCGTGACCCCACCGACACCTACATTGATTCCATGGATTCGACCTCGTCAATAAATCAAGGAAATTCCCGAGAATCCGATCCGGCTTTACGGATCGATCTCCATACTCCTCTTCTACCCTTACTTTTGACCACCCAGTAAACTGGGACCACTCTTGTTCCACTCTCGCCGTTGTGAATGAAAGTTGATTACACTCCATATCCCTTTTTCATTCACAATACTCTGGGATTGATCGTAATTCCATATACATCTTGGCATCTAGGAACCAATTTCAAGTGGTCTTATTGGGATTTTCTCATCTTGCAGATAGAAGCCAAACCAAGTCCTAGATCCAATCCAAAATTCATCTCCTCAGATTCAAACCTTGAGATGCCTCCTCAAGGAAAGGGCAAGGGTCAGCAGCCTCCCCAGCCAGAACATGGACAAATGCCTTATCAGAATCATGTGAATGCACAATTGTTGGCATCTATCTAATCCATTCAGCAGTAGCTGACAGAACAAGACCTAACACAGACTGCTTTCCAAGATATGTTCAATGATGTTATGAACAAGCAAGCAGGAGGAGGAGGAGACAGACCAGAAGGAGATGGTGGACCCGTGATAATACAGATGAAGAAGAACCTGAACAAGGGAGGACAAAATCCACGCTGAAAGATACATACAACCTAGGAGATAGCCATATGACAGAGTGGATCCTCCTACCACCGGTGCACGCTCACTTTGAGCTATAGCCTCAGTTCCTTGCTCTTCTTCCTTCTTTCCACGAGAATACCGATGAAGAGCTGTATATTCATTTGTCGTAGTTTTCACGCATATGTTGTACGAGCCACTACTCCAATGTTCCCTTGGACATAGTGAAGATGATGGCGTTCCCTTTCAGTCTACAAGACAAAGCCCTCTATTGGGTTAACCATCTTGGAAAGGTTGTGACGACATGGGAGGAATTGAAGTCTGCTTTGGACAAATTTTATCCTCTTGGTCAGCTCAACCAGATACGAGCCAGAATCAGTAACTTCTCTCAAGGTTCCCATGAATCCATTCATGAAGCATGGGAGAGGTTCACTGATCTGCAGGAGAAATGCCCCCATCACAAAATTCCAATGACCATCCTGATCCAACACTTCTCCGGGGGCCTGAATGTGGGGGATCACATTTTAACAAGGATGAAGATGTGGTCTGGCAGATTTTTGAGCAAATGGGCAAAGGAGAGGCCACCCTCTCTTCATCCAAGGCATACCAGAAGCAACCCCAGATCCTCTAGAAGCAAGTCCATATGACAACGTCTCGTGAGGCGGAGAGAGATGAGAGCTCCAACCTTAGCATTATCAGGGGCCATCTCTCAAAGGTTGATATCATTGAAAAGTAATCACAGTACCTTGAGAAACTCGCTATGATAGGGAAGAGGATGCAGAATCTCGACAAGCTGGACCAGATCACCAAGAAGTTGGAACTGTTGGTGGACACCATCAGTTCTTTCTAGTCAGCAACACCATCTCCGGATGCTCCAGCTGAGAATAAGGACGATCCATCATCGCCACATCATCCTCTGTCGAGCCAGCAACAATCGACAGTCCATCACGTATACTACATGCAGGTGCCTGACTAGGGTCAACTACAGCAGTAGATGGTTGTCTTCCAGCCATACTTCCTTCCATCATCAGATATAGAGTTCCCACCACCACCCCTGATTGAAGAAGTTAATGGGATTTGGAGTAACGATGCACCGCCGGTCTGTCCTACCGGACACCCTCAGGGTCCGCAACAAGCCAACAGGTAGTACCACCAACCATAGGGTGGTCATTTTGGGCAGTCCTCGCAGCCTCTGCCACAGTATCACCAGCCTCCCCAATATGCCAACTGATGGGGGCAGAACCAACATCACCAGCAGCCACAATATCGAAAACTACAACCATACCATCTATATGCGGCTGCCCCACCTCCACAGTATCAGCAGTATACTCCTCCCTCCTACAATCAATATCAGCTTCCTCCACCACCTTAGCACCAACAACAGTCATCACCTTAATTCCCAAACACGCAACAACAACGTAGTTTGCATGTTGAACCTTCGGAGGCGAGTCCTATGAACCCAACCCAGGATTGCTTGGCCTAGCTTGTCAAAGGCCTAGCAGATATGACAAGGAAATTAGATGACTTGTCCACCATAAAAACCACCATACCGGATCAGGTCAATGCCAACCCCAACAACTTCAAGAAGATAGAGTAGGTAGAATGTGATGTCCCGTCTATTCCTGTAGAGTCAGATGATTGTGCTATTATTTTATCTAATGTTATCACTCTCAGGAGAGGTAGAGCATTGCCTCCGCTGTCACGAACAAGGGGAAGAATAAAGCTTCAGGTGAGTCGTCATCTTCTGCATCGATCGTGCCAGCTACAAGGGCAAGTGAGGAAGAAGAAGGAGGAGGAGCCACACCAGTTGCCATCTACCACCATCTCCACCACCAAAAAGAATAAAAAACCAGCAAAAGCAAAAAGAACAAAAAAATGATCACCACCGAAGCTAAGCCGTGCCAGCCATGGAGGAGCTGCAAATAGAAGCCAATTCTACGCCAGCCGTGTAGTGGAGGCCCCACTTTTTTCCTACCCACCAGCATCTCAGCTTCTAGATTGTACTCTTTTTTATGACCCATATGTACAACATATAGTGGACAAGGATTTTCTTGTAAATAAGAACTCTATTTCTGATTCCAGCAATGTACATATTCCTTGACCTGATGCAATAAAAAAATCCAAAAAAATGCAAAAAGAAAAGTGCATTATCTGATCCTGGAGTTGTGGATATTATTAATAACTTGAATGTTGAGATTCCTTTGATAAAGGCCATGGAGTACATGCCAGCTGCGAAGAAAGGTTTGAAAGAGGCATGTACAAGCAAGCATTGCCCAACACAAACTAACAGACGCCGACAGGTTGAAAATCATGTCCTCACCTTGGCCACTGTCGCAACCATCAGCAACCTCCCACAAAAGAAGCAGGACAAAGGAGCATCTCTTATCAGCTGCGAGATTTTTGATCAAGTCTTCGAGCACACTCTGCTTGACAGCGATTTTTCCACCAAGGTCTTGCCCTCATCATTATTACAGGAATTTGGGATGGGTCCTCTCAAGCATACACATATGATCCTTCAGTTTGCTGACCGATCCATCATGTGACCTAGAGGTCTTTTGGAAGACGTTGTGGCGAAGGTACGGGAAATGCAGTTCCCAGTTGAATTTGTAGTCCTTGATATGGACTCTCCCGCACCCTTACTCGAGGTTCCTATCATCCTTGGCCAGCCATTCTTGCACACCTTAGAACCCGTGGTTAACTATGGGTCTGGCAAGATTACATTCAGCTCGGGTAACAAAAGAATCACCACAGACATGATCAGTGAGACAAAAATTGTGATTGATGAGGGAAATGCAACATCGCCTGAAGCATACTGTGACTTCATTGTGGAAATCATAGAGATACCGTTTATTTGAATGATCCATGGACCCAGGAAATCCTCTCCCTAGAGGAGGACCTGGAAAGCACAGTCGATACAAGCTCCGATGACATTTGGGAGACAGAGTCCAGTGTGTTGATGCGTCTTTTTGACTCCAATGATTCACTCCAGTTCGAACATAATGAGACTAGTGCAGAACCATTCGACATACTATCAGAATCTTAACAGAACACTGAGGTCAGGAACCCTGCAAAAGTTCAGGCAACACATCCACCCACCAGTACAGTTTCCGAAGTGACTGATAAGTTGGCCAGATCAGAATCAGAACTCAAGCCACTTCCACAAGACTGAAGTATGATTCCCTGAATATATTAATACATCTAAAAATAAGTTATAGATGTATAAAATAAGAGAATAAAATAATAAAAGAAAATATACAAAATAAAAATAAAAATAGACAAAACATAGATGAATATACCTATAAATACACTCCAAAAATTAATTTGTAATAAATAACATCAAAAAAATAAAAATCGTATTAAAATACCATATAAAATAATAAATAAAATTTATGACAAAAATTAATAAAATAATTTATCATATTTAATTAATTATTTTAGAATAATTGGGTTGTTTTGTCCTGTAATAGCCGATGTGGCCCAATTGCGTCACTTCCTTCCTTGACCTTCGATCAACTACCGACCCAGGATTTGGTGCACGTCAGATCTGTCGAGTCCTCAGTTTTATTTCCTTTTTTAAGCGCATATCATCAATCCATCGACCTCGATTCCTTCATACAAAATCGTCATTGATGTTCCATGAATCACGCCGAGCCTGCAAATCTCATGTACATAGCTTGTATTTCTCCCAAACCAACCATCAATAAAGGGTGCACACACTTGGCTATAAATAAAACCTTCGACCTTCTACTCCATTTTGTTCATCGTTTGAACCCTAATACTCCTTTGCTTTGGTCTAGAGAGCATCCTCGTGATAAGAGGAGAATCCCTGAGGTCCACGGTGACGGAAGGAGGATGGAGGTGCACCCACGACGGACCACTCTCGTTCCCCTGCTCCCTGCCTACGTCGGCAGGTATAAGAGCCGATTTCTTTGCTTTTTAAATCGTCAATAGTTGTAGGTTTCATTCTCTATTATTAGTTTAGGTTTTCATTAATCGCAATAGTGTACAAAGCCTCCTTTGTAGTTCTCCAGAACTGAGCTCTGGAAAATGCCCCTACATGTGATTAATCGTCCTCCGTTGCGCCTATCACCTCCACATCTTTCCCCATGCGTTTCTTCATTTTTTGCCACACTCCACTCACCAAGATCCTGCATGGATCTAGAGATTGAGGTCTCTCTCCACATTGAGGTCTCTCTCCACTGCCTCACCGGAGACTACTTCGCCACCCTCCACCTCGTGTCTATTCACCCTATCGAGCCCCCGAAGCCTCTCTTTTTTTTGTCGTGCATAACTCCTATAGGTACTGGTGAGCCAAAGGACCCCTTGGAGGGTCGATTTTGTAGAGGAACGAGATACCTAAAGCATCAAAATTCACCGACCATCGGTGACTCAACCCGTGGCTCTGAACCATTTCCGAGCACCAGCTCGCTGCGGACACCTTCGAGGAGTATTTTAAGCCTTGGAGGAGACCGATGAACCGTCAGAGCTGTGAGAAGGAAGCGATTGAAAAAAACCCTGGTCGATTGTTCTCCCTTGTTCTTCGGGAAGAGCAATAGCCGTCGGAACCCTAGAGTGCCCTAGTTTTGATCATGAGCATACATCTAGGAGGAGCTGCATCCATTGAATCTTGTCTAGGATTTGATCATAGCCGAACATCGTCGAATCAGCATCATGCAACCACTATCCAATACATGGCAAGTGGGAGGAAAATCACAATCCGATCCTACGCAGGGACTAGGTAAATTGCATACTTATCCCTGCCAAGTTTTCTCTTTAATAAATAACCTTGTAAATAAACTCTCTCGTGTAAAATAAATAGGTAAAATTGCATGTAGAACCCCTATAGTGATTTTATATAGCATTTCGATCCATGCCATGTCACCTTACGTAGCGTCCCGCATGAGGTGACCATTTTGCAAATGTCTCCTCGTTCATTTTATATTTAATTTCAATCAAATAAAATGTAATATATGTTGTATATTTTTAGAAAAATGCACAGAGGCCCTCACATCTTATTTTATTTGCATCTATGCACCTGCTACCAATTATATTTTGTGTGCTTATTGGATTTATTTAAATAAGCTATAGTGCTCCAAAAATCACAAAAAATAGGTGTAGGCTCTTAGTTGCATTAAATTCATGTTGTGTATTTACTTTACAACTTTGGACCTTTTTACCCATGTCTAGCTTATAAAACACAAAAAAATAAAAATATTTTGAAAAAATCTAAAAAAAATTATGTTGTCTATTTTATATTATTTTAACTTCAGATCAAAAACCCCAAAATATAAAAAAAGAAAACTCTTAAAAATTGAAAACCTTAAAATCCAGCATAAAAATTTAAAAAATCACTAAAAAATCCAAAAATATGTCTTCCTATTTATTAATTTCTTTATATAATTATATATATATATTGATTTTTTGGACCTTATTTCCTATTTCAAAAATTCAAATCAATTTTGGATATTTATTAAATCCCTGATATGGGATATTTTTATTTTAAAATCCATAAAAATAGCAAAAAATACAGAAAAATGCAAAAACACTATAAAAACATATAAAATCCAAAAATGTATTTTATTTACCATTACTCTCATTTATGTCTATATTATCTATTATGGCATATGTATCCTTTTATATCCTATTATGTATTAAAAAGGAAAAGAAATATAAAAAATTCAAAATATAAAAAGAAAATACAAAATTATAAAATAAAAAATAATAATAAAACAAAAAATATGTAAATTTAAAAAACCAAAAAATAGGCTAGATGATATGATTGTACATAATATTCTTTGGTTAAAAATAATCCTCGGCTACAGATCTTGCTCTTTGTGGTTCGAGCTCTACATACTTACTTGCTATACATTTAGTTGTAGAGAATATTAAAAGTTAACTTACATTTATGTTATCCATTGCTTGATTTGTTCGTGGGTTGATTGATGATTGACTAGGGTTTAGTGAACAATTAATGCATCGACTACAATTTTGCCTTTTGAAACCGTGCAACCCTCGAAATTCTTAGTTATCAGTGCTTACCTGGTTTTTACACGCACCCGCTAGATCTATGCCTCAAATCTCAAATGGACCCCTATAGTGGGTGAGAACTTGTGTAACCCTAGTGCTTGCCTACATGAGAGAGAGCACATGTGTTTGCCAAGTGCAAGCTAGCCTGTGCACGCAAATCACACCTTTTTCCAGTCATCCTGAATTTAACTAATCAACTTGTCCAGAATCAAAGCAAAAAGGAGTGGAATCGAAGTTGGACCTTGATGGAGACCGATATTGATGTTAAAATAGTCAGTCTTCCTAGAATGGATCCTTACACAAGACGAAGCTACATGATACATATGCTTTATAATGTTAATGTATAGGACATGCACTTATCTCTTCTCCAAAACTCCCCACAATATCTCCCTTGGGACTGAATCATAAAACTTCACCAAATCAATAAAAATCATATGAAGAGTTTTTGTTATAGCTATATAAATCTTCATTGTTCTTCTCAACAAGTGGATAGATTCAATAGTAAAATGATCTGGAATGAATCCGAATTAATTTTTAGTTACTTTGGAAACTTGCCTCAACCTTTCGATCACATGTTCCCAAATTTTCATAGTACGACTCATTAGTTTAATGCCTCTATAATTCGAACATGTTTGAATGTCTTCTTTATTCTTATAAAGAGGCACCACAATGTTTTTCCTCCATTCGGCGGACATTTTCTTGCTTCGCCAAATAACATGGAATAAATTTGTGAGTCAACTCAAACCAATCTTAAGACCACCGAGGATAATAAAATCATATACTTACATATCTCGTCGAAATACTTATTATGATCGATAAAGCTCATCCAAGAGTCATCACCGTAATAATGATCGTCTTCTCATAGAATTTTATTATCGTAGTTGTGTCTCATAGTCAGCGTAAACGATTGGGTTGTCTAGTTGGACGAGACTACATTTAAAACATATATCAGATAGGATTGTTGTACCATCTATTCCAATATGATTAGTTTTTGAATCATGTTGATCGAATGATTCAATGAAGGCTCATGGTATCTATTTGGGTTCCAAACCTATGAAAGAAATGTGCAATTGTAGAGCTTCTTGTCTAAGCCCAATAACATTGAATGTATATTATACATAGAAAGGGACTAAAGTCAACTCAATTAATTTAAATAAATAATGTATAGGTGTTCTTAGAATTGGTGAAACTTCTAAAATCGTAAGAGTTATCTACATTTATTTAATGTAATATAACTCCATGCAATGTTTTAAGTAAAATTCGATTTAGGTGTTTGGTGTTAACGCAAGTCATAATCAGTATTTTTGAGATAAGTCCCTGAAGAATCTATGATTCTCATTCTTTATTCTTTTATTTTAGCCATATATTCTATCAAAAAATATCTATAAATATCTGTAAATCGAATAAATTATCATTATGGATGCTCTTGTTAATATTGTATAATTAACATCTTTTTGTAAAATAAAAGAATAAATAGGAAAAGAAAAAGAGAAAAAATATGTAATTATGTATTAAGTATAGACTGACCCAAACCCTGAGAGAAGATAAATTATTGACCTAATTGACAAGGAATAAAGTAGGGGGACAAGGTTTTTGTATATTCATCACTATGCATTCTATGTACATATCATTCCTCTATTTTATTCATCAATAAAATACTTCAAAATATATTATTTTATTAATAAAACTTATAAATAAAATTGTTTTCTAAATAATAAAAACACTTGCAACAAGAATTGATGTACATAGTAGAAATAATACCACTCATAAAAGGCCACAGAACACAAACTTAAAAGATCAATTCCGGTTCCTTGTGAACTCAAATTCTTTCAAAATCACCTTTATTAGACTCCAAATTAAATTATCTTTCAAATGCTGTAGTTTCATAATTTTTGAAGTTGTGGTGTGAAATTGGCATTTTTGAGTGTATTCTATAGTCGCAGCGTTCCTATACCTAGAAATATATTTACTTTATTATTTTGATATATATTTTTTTAATATGTATTTTAAAAAAAACATTAAAATATTTTTAATATTTTTATAAAAAATAAAATAAAATCACAAAACACAAAATAAATTAAAAATAAAATCAAAACTTCATTGTATAATAGCCACACTTGCACATATTGCATAAAATACCTATTTAATGAATACCTTTAATTAATTTGTAAAAATCAAATAAAAATTATTTTATACTCTTTAAATTATTTTGTAAATAGAAAAAATATAAAATAAAATATATTTATATAAAAATAATAAAATAATAAAATAATAAAATATATAGGTATAATATACATGTATATAATACACTATATTATATATATTGTACATACAAATTTATAAATATAATTAAAAATCATAGAAAAACAGTTCAGAAAATAATAAACATTTTTTTAATTTTTATTTTAAATTCATTTACTAATTTTTATTATATATTCTCTGATTTTTGGACTCGGATTTTTTTGATAAGTTGACCCGGATTTATTGACCTGGGTCAACCCCTCCTTCCAGCCTGGTCGACCCAACTTCTACATCACCAGAGCTCCTTCTCACCATTACCCATCCCGACTCCGGTCATCACTTTCCTCAAAATATGGACCCATCGAAACCTAGTAGATCCGAGATCCTCGCGGATCCCTTGGTGTCACCGGATCCTACTAGGGTTTCACGCATTCCCTTGATCTTTCTAGAACCTAGGTTCACCTATAAATAATCTCTTCCAACCCTCCTCACTAGCAGTTCATCCCTCGCGCATCCTCTCTTCTAGGGCTGCTAATTGAACTGAATCATTCGAATTCGATTATGATTTGTTCGATAAAAATTCGAAAAAAGTTCGATTCGAAACCAAACAAACTGAATTTGAATTTAACTTGGGGATTCGATTCCCAAATGAATCGAATATGAATTTACTTGAATTCGTTCGATAATAATTCGATTCGATTCGATATTTTATATGCATGCATACATATATGTAACAATATATTTATATATACATAGTGCATACATATACATGCATATAATACATACATATTTACATATATACATGTAAGAACCACTCTGGATTGATTAGGATATTTTCTGAATATTCTTATACAAGTAATTATAGCATAATTACATCAAAATGTTGACATGCATATATTCAAATTCATTTGCAAGTAAATAGATGTAGAAAAGAGTATATGAATATGTATTAAAAAAACTGCTACATTTCATTTACAATGAAAGATTTAGCATATACATTATATCACTAAGCATAACATGTGCAAGCAACTAAAGATACTCTCAAACCAACTTGCTACATTTATTAAGTAGTTAATTTTAAACTTATAATCATGTCCAGACTCCATTGATATGATTTATCATGTTCACCCTTCACCACTATGGTTTCCCTACTCATAGTATCACGTTATACCGACGTGACTTGTCAATGTGTGATGTGTATATGCAACATTAGGCCCCTTAATGAGATCCAATCCCTTTCATTTCCTCATTATAACTAAGTTCAAGTGTTTTGACTGCAAAATATTATGAGTTAGAAATGTGGGTCCTTCATGTGTCGGTTATACAAAACATCAACGTTCATACCTGTACTTATTATTTTAGCCTAGTGACAGTAGCTTAGGTATGACTTACTTTGTTATAAGTGATGAATCTCGATTCATCATTCTTTATTCTATCATTTTGGCCTTCAAAACCCCAGCAAATGCATGTAAATAGCAGCAATTTGTTCATAATAGCATTCATTATTTATTGTATTTATTGTATATAAAATAAGGTTTCTAATGCCAAGATTATAGAATAAAGAGAAGAAAAGAAAAAGGAATACAATATTGCAAATATTTTATGACCCTAACCCCGAGACCAAGGCCAGAATGGAATTGGTCGACAAGGAATAAAGTAGGGCGAGATAAGGGCCAAGAATACAATAAATACCTCATTTATTTATTCATTCATTTATGCATTTTTGACACCTACTTTGTATTTAATTATTTATTTATCAAATAAAAATCTTTTGTACAGGAAAGTTGTAGATAATATTGTAAATAAAAATACAAAATTGAGTTTGTGTAACAATAATATACAGTGTACATTTTATACACAGAATGAAAAGCCAGATTCTCAACTTCACAGACCCATAACTTGCAGATAAAAACTCAAAATCCACCAAACTCGCCTTTAATTGTATATAGCTTTCCAAGAACTATTTAATAAAATTGGTTTCAGAATTTTTGGAGTTTATCTGCGAAAGTTAGGTTTTGGTCCCCTATTGTACATAATACTGATTAAAATATTAAATTTATTCATTAATTATTATTTTTAAAACTCATATTTTTATAATTTTGTAAACATTATTTATAACCTATGTGTACATTAAAATTAGAATTAATTCTAAAATAAAAAGGAGAATAAAATAAAACTATGCCAAAACATAGATGAAATACTTATGTTCTATATGTATATAAATAAAGCGGAATACATTCTTTAATTATTTTATTCTTTCAAATTTTTACAATCTTGTAAACATTACCTATAATTTATTAAAAATACAAATCCAAAATAAAACCCATTTAAATTCATTAAATAAATAAAATGTATATAAAATATAGGTAAAATACCTATAAGTATACCTACATATTATATATACTTATTTATTTAAATATGTAAATAAACTCATAAAAATCGAAGAAAAATATATTTACACTCATAAAAATAAGTTATAAATAAATAATATAAGAAAATAAAATAACAAAATAAAATATACAAAATAAAAATAAATTATATAAAATACATGTAAATACACTTATAAATACAACATTAAAATAAACTCATAATAAAATATATCAAAAAAATAAATAAAAATCATAAATAAATACACATTAATTAATAAACATTCTTTATTTTATAAGCAAATTCTAATAAAATTATTTATTCTGTTAAATAAATTATTCTCGAATAATATTCCCTGTTTTATCCTGTAGAGTCCTAGGTGGACCAACCAGGGCACGGCCCGAGTTGACCCCTGGTCAACTGTCCCATCTGGGACCTGGCGCGTCAGAACCATCTCATCCCCGATTTTCTTGCAATTTTCATGGGTGTCTCGTCCATCTTTCGATGTTGCTTCCTTCAGACAAAATGCTCTCTGATCATTGTACAACCACGCCCATTCCTTTATTCCTTCGTACATAGCTTGTAACGCTGCCTGCGGCCCAGTCAATAAGGGTGCCCAGCCTGTTCATAAAAAAACCATCTCCGCCTTCTCTGCAATTTTGGTCAGCCATTACGCATCTCCCTTCCTCGCATTCGGTCTAGGTGGACTCCTGGTGACAGTAGGACTCCCCTGGTACCTCGAATCGGTTGGAGAAGGCGGTGGTTGCACCCAAGGCCGCCGCTCCGGCGAGGCCTCTGCTCCTTGGTGTTTCGCCAGGTACGAGCTGCGCCTTTACTCATTTTAGTTAGGTTTTAGTTTAGCATTTCATTTCTGTGTTTATATTAGTGTTTAGCTATTAGATATAGCCTCAAATCGAGCACCCGTAGTTCGCCGGAGCTCCGCTCCGGCTAACTCATTCGGGTGCTCCAGACAATTTCTGATCTCGCCTTCATGCCCATCTTCCTACCCCTCCATTTCTCTACGCCCTAGGCATTTTTGTTCAACCAGATCTTCCTCAGATATGGAGACCCGATCTCTTCCTCCGCCCTTCGTCGGAGATCGCCGCCCCGCTCCACCATCCTTCATTCCACCACCAATAAAAGCCACAACCCTCCGTTTTGCTTGTGTGCATCATTGTGCAGGTGCTGGGAGGCCAAAGGACCCCCGTTGAGGTCGATTTTGATATTCTGCAGGTACCTGGAAGCCTCGACCTTCATCGACCTCGCTGGACCGCTCCGGTGAACCTCCGGCTCTCCTGAGCACCTCAATCGACAGAGCAGGCCCCCAGGAAGCTTTTTGGACCTTCAGCAGCCCGAGGGAGCGTCGGACGTGAGCGCAGCACCGGATCAAAGGTCGGGGAAGAGGGAGTTCTTCCCTGTTCTTCGTGTCTTCTTCTCCACCGTCCGATCGTGGTCCTAGCCCAGATCAGAAGCCAACCGTTGGATGGAGCTCTTCATTGACCGTCAGATCAGCCCGTATGATCTAATCTCAGCCCTTCATCGGCGAAGCGTCATCGGACACGGAGGAGCTGACGCGTGGATAAGTGAACAAATCCGCACCGTTCGTCCGCACGCTCTTTCGGGGTAAATTGCAAACCTAGCCCCCGTACTTTTTCTATTTAATCTTTAATCCTGTAAATAAATTATTACGTTGTAAAATAATCGTAATTTTTGCAGTAGGGCCCCTGTACTTTCTTTAATAACATTATGGTCCCTTCGCACCTCACGTGTAGTCCCACGTGATGCGCGTGATTTTTGCACTGTAGCCCTGGTGGTTTTTATTAATTGTTAAATAGTTCTAAAAATTTAAATAAATGTTTATTCCAGTAGGTATTTTTGCACAGAGCCCGCTGTAGTTATTTTTAATTGCAAAAATGCCCCTGCCAGGATGTTTAATTTTTGTGTCTTTTATCCATTTATTAATAATACCAATATTGCTCCTAAAAATCCTCAAAAATTAGGTTAGATGCTCCATGTAGTGTACTTTCACGCCACATATCCATCTCGCATTTTTTGCATTTAACCTAATTATTAAAAATGAAAAAAGGAGCCATTTTTGTACTGTTTAAAATATAAAATACTAAAAAAATATAAAATGTTTTTGAAAAATTCCCAAAAAAATTATATATGGTATATATATGTATATATTGAGTCCAGAAAATGAAAAACCCTAAAAATAGAAAAAGAAAATATAAAAATTTCAAGAAGCTCTAAAATCCAAAAAAAACCGTTTAAAAACACCAAAAATATGTTTTCTTAGTTTATAATTATCTATATATCATTATTTATGTATTAAATTAATTTGTGTAATTTTAAGACTTATTTTATAATTTTAAAACCCAAATTATTTTCGGCCTATTTATTTAAGCCCTTATTTGGGATATTGATGAAATTAAAAATACATAAAAATTAGCAAAATTCTAAAAAAATAACATAAAAAATAGAGAAAAAATAAAAACCCTAAAAATATTATACTTAATATATTTTTAGTATATATATATCTATATATCCATATACTACATTTCTCTCTCTTCTCTTATATATATATCTCTCTTTATATATATTTATATTTGTATTATATAAAAATTAAAAATAATACAAAATATAAAAACAAAATAAAAATTATAAAAACAAAAAAATAATAATAAAATAAAAAATAATACAAAATCAAAAACCCACAAAAACAATAAAGGAGTGGACATGAACCGAGAATTGAATAACTGCGCAACCACTTTCATCACTCAACCATTCGCCTCCCAGTGTTCGACCTCTACTTGTGCTTACACCTATACACACTTGCATGTAGAGTTATAATAAATTTTAACTCCACATTTTTGATATTTATTACATATATTTTATTGTGGGTTAATTGTTGAATGATTTGGGGATTCTGTCTGAGGTCAACTCAGCGACTGTCGATCCGCCTTGTGGAAAGACACGACCTCGGCTCAATCCCCTTTCATCAAATGGCGCCGTTGCCAGGGAGGCAACAGATTTCAGATGGTTGTTCATTCATTTGTTTAATTCTTTGTTCATGTCCACTATTCATTTATTTATTTGATTATTAATTGATATTGTTGTGACAGTTCTGACCCTATCTCTTTATTTGTCTTTGATGCGAGGGACCGCTAAGCGAAGGAGGAATTCCTAGGAAGTCCTATGCACCCGAGTGAGGCGGAGTTGGCTTTTCTACACCAGCCAACAGGAGAGAGCATCAAAGGCAGATGGAGGAGATTTTGGATGGCAGTCTCATTTTTGCATTATTTAGTTTAGTATGTATATTTACGTGAGAGAGTGACACTTGACATGTAATAATTCAGGACTCTCAGACACTCCGACTCCCGAGGTCCATTGCCGAGGGATTGTTCCCTTGGGGGCCTCGACGGTTTTTGACGCTTTTTCTTTTTATTTTATTTTCATTATTTTGTGTGAATGAGCCCTAGCCTAGGAATTGCTTGATCGAGTAGATTAGGTCCAAACACCTTAATATATTTTCATATACCTATAGTGCGTTTTGGATCTAGTCAAATTTAAACAGTCTGTTCATTTATCTCTTAACCGTGTGCCGTGAGCGAGCCCCATCAAGCGCTACTCCTGAACTCGAGCGTGTCGAGAAGAGGAGGGGTGAGCCAAGACCGGACTCTTAGGTTAAGGATAAGTGACCAACTTGTGGTGCTTCACGATAATAGCAGTTACTATCCTAGGGCGATTTCTTCGGCTTGCATTTGCATATAGCATAGGGTTTCAAATTCTGTTATGCATCCCGCATGGAGAGAGCTGTGAAGCACTGTAAGTCTTCTTACTTGGCATACATCATCGTTTTCCGACTTGCATGGCTTTTCCGACCTCCTCCCCCTGTTTTTGCCAACCTAGGATGCTTAATGGAAATTGAAACCTTGATAGTCACGCACATTGAAAATACTAAAAAAAAGTGATAACTTAAACAAAATCGGGACTGCTAACTCTATTGAGCCTAAAATTAAAACATAATGGACTTCCTTGTCTTGGGGAGAGCAACCCCCTCATTGTATGCGTTTTAAATTGCTCATGTACACACTAAGGAGTAGAGCCCAAATCCCATCAAGCCTCCTAAGTGTTTGTACAACTTTGTGATTCTCACCTCACTCTAAAAATGAAAAGATAAATGATCGTCACCTGACGGTCTTCACTGTGTCGAGTAGGTGAATCGGGGGTTTGCCTTGTGTATTGATTGTGACTTGAAGTCCGTTGTGTTTTCAATTCACTATTTGAGTAGTCGGTCCCATCCGTGTGAGTCATGCATTTTTCATCTTTGAGTCTCTCTACCTCTCTTATACATATTTTTCCTCATCTACATCGAGTCGTGATATTGGTGCTTGAGCTCAATCATTCTTCGCCAAGTCCTTCGTTTCCCTCTTCTTCACCTCCTTCCTCGTATCCACTGTACCATCCCCACCTTCTCAGGTTCGAGGGGAGCATGCTCTTCGGACCACCATTTTGACTGTGTTCCTGCCTTGTGTGGAACACCCAATTTTGTCTATGTCCCGATCTTCTCGCCCGCCCTCCTCGTCCCCTCTGTATCATTCTTCTATCCCCGTGATATTGGCGCGTAAGCTCAATCAACTTCTCCACTCCATTGTGTTACCGTCCTTATCCACCTTCCTTGTGTCTCTCGTATCACTTTTCTTTGACCCGGGATTGCTGTGCTTTTAACAATAGCTCGCATCGAGGATTCGCCACTTATATTGATTATTGGAGTAAGTCGGGCATGATGTTGAGGATGCTGAGGTTGATTTGGTGGATTTGTCTTTCATACGTGCATATGAGCTTATTGAGGATTTCTGATGATGCATGATCATTAGGTGTGATTATTTGTTGGGATATTCGGATCAAGCACACCGGATTGAGGATGTGATGTGCTTCAGTGAATTGAGGATGATATCATGATGCTTCTACCGATCGATCTACTTTGAGGTTCAATCTATCTTTGATTTCTGGGATGGATAGACTATCTTGATATATGCTTCATGGTGACGATGATTGGAACCCACATGATTTCGCATCTTCTTGATTGACCCATCCTTGATCTCCTGATTCTATTATCCACCTATGGCACTTTGAGGATTCATGATTATCGTTCTTGCCATCTCAGCCAGATTAGATTGACCTGAGGGATGTTTTGTGAATGACCTGATTATTTGCTCCCCTCACATGATCTTATGCCCTCCTGTTGATTGATGGATTCACATTATTTCGAGGACCTGAGAATTTATGCCAGCATTCCCACGACCTACATTGATCTAGCTTGCATTACTCCTTGAGGACTACCTGCAGGAGGATGCGACAATTTCTATGACTACGGTTTCATCCACTTTTTGGGTAGCCATTTTGATGGAACCCGGAACCGAGTCAAATGATATGCTTGATTGGCCTCCCCCTGTGATTGTGTACCCGATATGTTGGTACATGAGGCCAATTGTCTGATTGCTCTCCTTGACAGTCCTCGCAAGGACGAGGCTGGATATTCCAATTGCTCACTGCCTAGTTCATAGCTCTCTGAGGGTTATCTGCGAGAGGCTATGACACATTTTGCTATGATGGTCTCTTCTATTGGTAGGCTGTCTGTCGCCTATCGAGACCAGATTCTGTGTTGGTCTGTCTGATGGATCTGGCTCCTTTGAGCCACTTTCTCTCCTTGACGACCCTCGCAAGGACGAGATGTACTCTGATTATTCACTATGTAGCTCACATCACTTCCCGAGGACTATCTGCGGAAGGATGTGACTCTTTCTTTACGATTGGCTTCACTTATGTCTGGTGTCTCCTGTCTGATGGAGTACGAAGCCGATTCATCTTATTTGTGTGCTTGGTCTCCCTTTCTGATTATGCTCCCGATCTGTTGGGGCATGGGACCGACTTGCTCAGACTCCTTTGAGTCCGCTCTCCTTGACGGTCCTCGCAAGGATGAGCTCTTTTCTGATTACTCCTTGACCAGCTTGTAGCTCCCCGAGGGTTATCTGCGGGAGACTACGACATTTTTTCGATCGGGGTGGTCTCTTCTGATGGTAGCCGATTTGTCGACTACTAAGACCATTATGTGGATCCGTCTGATGGACCTGACTCCTTCGAGTACTTTTCTCTCCTTGACAACCCTCGCAAGGTAGAGATCCATTCTGACTATTCTTTGCCTAGATTGCATTACTCCCCGAGGACTATCTGCAGGAGCATGCAACACTCTCTTTACGCTCGGTTCACCCTGCTGACTGTGTCTCCGATCTACAGAGCATGGAACCGAGGCGTCTGGTATATATGATCTTGGTCCCACCCTGAGTTGCATATCCGATGTGCAGATCATGGGACCCATCTGATTCGACTTCTTTGAGTCAGCTCGCCTTGACGGTCCTCGCAAGGTTGAGCTCCTGATATTTGCTATTTCCATGCCTAGCTGGCAGCACGTTCCCCGAGGGTTGTCTGCGGGACGCTGCCACATTCTTTAGATTATCCGGTCTCTTCTGCTGGTAGCCGATATGTCGCCTACCGAGACTGATACTGATGATCTGTTTGATGGATCACTGGCGCCTTTGCGTCCACTCACCTTGACGACCCTCGCAAGATCGAGTCTCTTTCCGCTTATTCAACGATTAGCATGAACTACTCCCCGAGGGTTATCTGAGGGACGGTACATCATTTTCTAGGTACTCGATTTCATTCCTGGTGTCTCCCATCTGTTGGAGCACGAAGCCAAGTCTTCTGAGCTGTGTACTCGGTCTCCTTCTGATTGTGTCTCCGATCTGCGGAGCACGGAGCTGATTTTACTGATATATGTACTTGGTCTCTTCTCTGATTGTGTATCCAATCTGCGGATCACTGGACCAAGTCTTCTGATTATGGTCTGATTCCCGGCTCCTTTAAGCCTACTCACCTTGACGACCCTCGCATGGTTGAGCCATGAGTTGCGGTATTCGATGTGTCTATTGTGATCTTCCGACCTCACGACCACCGAATACCAGAATGTCTCTTGTTTCTTGCCTATCCATATCTTATTGAGACTCTGATTGACCGGAGGAATATGTATTGTTCCTTCTTCCTCCCCGTCGTACAGTATCAGCTTTGTTTCCTCATGCTGACCCTGTGTGCCGATTGTCTGCTTCATGATACCGCACCCGATATGTCTACTTTCTGATCTGTTTGTCCCCGATAGACGACACCCACCTGACTGCTTATCCGGGTGTCTTTTCAGCTTCTGACTTCGTCGTCGTTCTCACAGGGAGACGACGACGAGAGCACGGTAGTCACTTACCAGATACCGTCCTGTACCTCATCAGCTTCTACCTTGTATATATGTGTAGTATATTCTGTTCATTCTTTCTCCCGCATGTTATGTGTGCCCTAGATCTATCGCCATATCTTTGTGTCTACACTTAGGACGCACCTTGTCCTAAGTATAGGGGGGTACACACCGCGTTGTTCTTTTGTCGTTCAGTTTCGTCACTCCTGTTGTTGCCTATAATTAGGGATATCTCACCCTAAGTATAGGGGGAGTGATGCGTATATTCTCCATGATCTTTTCATCTCTCTGTATATATCTCTTCTTTCTTTTTTTTCTTCTTTTCTTTTTTTAGCTTGTGTATCTAAATAAAAGGTGTCGCCCCTTTATGGCAGTTTTCTGTACTTAGGACATACTTTGTCCTAAGTATGGGGGGGTACACCCCTGATTTGTTAATTCTTTGATCTGTTTATTCCCACCCTTGACCCTCCCTGCTTTGTGTAAAGGATGCTATACTTAGGATTAGTTGATCCTAAGTATAGGGGGACAATCAACTTCTCTTTCCTTCATCTCTTATTCGTTCATTTTTTAGGCTTGTCTATACTCAGTACGAGTTATGTCTTCTCTTTGTCTCTTTGACCTATGAGGACATAGCTCATGCCAAGTATAGGGGGGTCGTATATACTCTGTATATACTTTAGCCATAACTCGTACTTCCGTAAAATTATTAATAAATATGGCCAAAAATACGCTATAATTCATTAAAAATTATTAATAATGCCTCTTATTCCTCAGATTCTTTTTGTATATACTGATTAATAAATCTGGTCAAAATCTTTTTTGCAAAATGATTTGAAAAATGGTGTGAACTATTTGGAAAACTTTTTGTGAAATATTTTCAACCTTTGTAAAAATATTTTAATTGCAAAAATTCTTTTATTTGTGTGAAATAAAGGATTTGAAAACCTATTTGCAAAAGATTTCGAAAATGTTGTAAAAATATTTTGAAAAATGTATATATAGTGTTTGCAAAATATTTGCAAAATAGCTTTCAAATGTTTGTAAATATTTACAAAAAATATTTTGTACTACAGTTTTCAGAATGATTTTCAAATAAATTGAGGAATAAAAGCATCATAATAAAATAAAATACAGAAAATTCTTTATCAATTGTATATACACCTAAATAAATCACTTTGTTAAAACCTGTAAATTCTTTAAAATAAAGTGGCACACCCGTGTAAATAGTTGTACACATTTTGTACTTTGAGTGCCAAAATCATTTTATTTGCTAAATTCTTTGTGTAAAAATTTTCTTTATGTTTTCAAATTCTTTGAAAAATTGCATTATTCTTTGCGTAGCATTTGCATAGCATTCATATTCTTTGATTGAGCTTGATGGTTGAACGAGTCCAATAAAATCGAAGATTGGAGCTTGGTTGGACCTTGCCACACCTAACTGCACTCGAACCTTATGGGAACTAGGTTTAAGGTACTTTAGGTCTATTCAGACTTAATTCTTTGAGAAATCAGGGTTGGGTTCAAGTCACCTCAGTGGACTAACTAGAACTTTTCGAAACACACGTATGACTCTTGTCGGTCGTGACCTAACTTGGACACTTGCACCTTTCACTTGGCTCAACTCAGTTGGAGTGGTGAAGGGGTTGAATTTGCCAGTCTGAGACGCACACGAGTGGAAACATTCATCCTCATCTAGGGAGGGAAGTGCACCCCAACCTGGTCCAGTTTCAATTAAATCGAATGACAGGAGAGTGTGGGTTGCAATAAAGCTTCAAAAGAGGGATAGTCTTCTGGCTCATGAGGAACAAGTCCTTATGCAAATACTGCTGTAAATAGTATGAAAAAAAACTCCAAAAAAGTGGACAGGCTTGTAAATAAATAAATAAATAATATAATGCATGCCAGAGTATGTATATATGTTTTATAGAAAACAAGCAAGCTTGAGCATCAAAGTTATACCATGTGAGCCTGCAGTTGGATGACTTGACTACACTGGTCATGCATCCCAGGATAGGTAGCTACACTGGCTACCGTCCATTCTCTTCTCCTTCTCCTCCTCTTGAGTTGGATGCCACTTGAACTTAGAAGGGAATACCCCGCTCCTCGACGGTAGAGGGCTGGATTGGGGAATCATTGGGTTGTCATTCTGGAGAAGTCAGTTCCTTTGTCATTTGAGTTGGGGAGAGCCACTATCACTTACACTGTACAAGTCAGCTTCATAGTCATAAGGGTTTGCGTATGATGTAGGCTAGTTCTGACCAGGCTATTTAGGAGAATTGAACCGAGTTCTGTAACTCTCGAAGGCTATTGTGTTTTAAATTTGGTTCCCTACTAGGTTCCACACACATTTTCACACCAAGGTCTAACCTGAGCTCCAAACTTTGATTTTATACAGATAAGTTTAATAATCATGATCAATTCACTCTATTCTTTAAATTCTTTAATTTTGCTTTTTCTTTTCTTTTTATTCTTTATTCTTTTTTGTACTTATTGCATAAGTGTTTGCTAGGGACTAGCAAAGGCAAGTATAGGGGGATGATGAATCTCGATTCATCATTCTTTATTCTATCATTTTGGCCTTAAAAACCCCAGCAAATGCATGTAAATAACAACAATTTGTTCATAGTAGCATTCATTATTTATTGTATTTATTGTACATAAAATAAGGTTTTTCAAGCCAAGATTATAGAATAAAGAGAAGAAAAGAAAAAGGAATAAAATATTGCAAATATTTTATGACCCTAACCCCGAGACCAAGGCCAGAATGGAATTGGTCGACAAGGAATAAAGTAGGGGGAGATAAGGGCCAAGAATACAATAAATACCTCATTTATTTATTCATTCATTTATGCATTTTTGACACCTACTTTGTATTTAATTATTTATTCATCAAATAAAAATCTTTTCTACATGAAAGTTGTAGATAATATTGTAAATAAAAATACAAAATTGAGTTTGTGTAAAAATAATATACAGTGTACATTTTATTCACAGAATGAAAAGCCAGATTCTCAACTTCACATACCCATAACTTGCAGATAAAAAATCAAAATCCACCAAACTCACCTTTAATTGTATATAGCTATCCAACAAATATTTAATAAAATTGGTTTCAGAATTTTTTGAGTTTATCTGTGAAAGTTAGGTTTTGGACCCCTATTGTACATAATACCGATTAAAATATTAAATTTATTCATTACTTATTATTTTTACAAATTCATATTTTTATAATTTTGTAAACATTATTTATAACCTATGTATACATTAAAATTAGAATTAAACCTAAAATAAAAAGGAGAATAAAATAAAACTATGCCAAAACATAGATGAAATACCTATGTTCTATATGTATATAAATAAAGGGAATACATTCTTTCATTATTTTATTTTTTCAAATTTTTACAATCTTGTAAACATTACCTATAATAATGTCTACACTCATAATAAAATACAAAAAGTTACACTCATAATAAACATTACCTATAATAAAAAAATAAGGAAATAAAATAAGAAAATAAAATATATAAAATAAAAACAAATTATACAAAATACATATAAATACACTTATAAATACAACATTAAAATAAACTCATAATAAAATACATCAAAAAATAAATAAAAATCATAAATAAATACTACATTAATTAATAAACTTTTTTTATTTAATAAGAAAATTGTAATAAAATTATTTATTCTATTAAATAAATTATTTTCAAATAATATTCCCTATTTTGTCATGTAGTGTCCTAGGTGGACCAACCAGGGCGCGGCCCGAGTTGACCCCTGGTCAACTGTCCCATCTGGGACCTGACGCGTCAGAACCATCTCATCCCCGATTTTCTTGCAATTTTCATGGGCGTCTCGTCCATCTTTCGATGTTGCTTCCTTCAGACAAAATGCTCTCTGATCATTGTACAGCCACACCCATTCCTTTATTCCTTTGTACATAGCTTGTAACGCCGCCCGCGACCCAGTCAATAAGGGTGCCCAGCCTGTTCATAAATAAACCACCTCCGCCTTCTCTGCAATTTTGGTCAGCCATTACGCATCTCCCTTCCTCGCATTCGATCTAGGTGGACTCCTGGTGACAGTAGGACTCCCCTGGTACCTCGAATCAGTCGGAGAAGGCAGTGGTTGCACCCAAGGCCGCCGCTCCGGTGAGGCCTCTGCTCCTTGGTGTTTCGCCAAGTACGAGCTGCGCCTTTACTCATTTTAGTTAGGTTTTAGTTTAGCATTTCATTTCAGTGTTTATATTAGTGTTTAGCTATTAGATGTAGCCTCAAATCGAGCACCCATAGTTCGTCGGAGCTCCGCTCGGCGAACTCATTCGCGGTGCTCCAGATGATTTCCGACCTCGCCTTCACGCCCATCTTCCTACCCCTCCATTTCTCTACGCCTCAGGCATTTTCGTTCAGCCAGATCTTCGTCAGATCTGGAGATCCGATCTCTTCCTCCGCCCTTCGCCGGAGATCGCCGCCCCGCTCCACCATCCTTCATTCCACTACCAATAAAAGCCCCAGCCCTCCGTTTTGCTTGTGTGCATCATTGTGCAGGTGCTGGGAGGCCAAAGGACCCCCGTTGGGGTCGATTTTGATATTCTGCAGGTACCTGGAAGCCTCAACCTTCATCGACCTCGCTGGACCGCTCCAGTGAACCTCCGGCTCTCCTGAGCACCTCAATCGATAGAGCAGGCCCCCTGGAAGCTTTTCGGACCTTCAGCAGCCCGAGGGAGCGTCGGACGTGAGCGCAACACCAGATCAAAGGTCGGGGAAGAGGGAGTTCTTCCCTGTTCTTCGTGCCTTCTTCTCCACCGTCTGATCGTGGTCCTAGCCCAGATCAGAGCCAGCCGTTGGATGGAGCTCTTCATTGACCGTCAGATCAGCCCGGCTGATCTAATCTCAGCCCTTCATCGGTGAAGCGTCATCGGGCACGGAGGAGCTGACGCGTGGATAAGTGAACAAATCTGCACCGTTCGTCCGTGCGCACTTTGGGGGTAAATTGCAAACCTAGCCCCCACACATTTTGTATTTAACCATTAATCCTGTAAATAAATTATTACTTGTAAAATAATCGTAATTTCTATAGTAGGACCCTTGTACTTTCTTTAATTACATTTTGGTCCCTCCGCGCCTCACTTGCATTCCCACGTGAGGCGCGCGATTTTTGCACTGTAGCCCTGGCGGTTTTTGTTAATTGTAAAATAGCTCTAAAAATTTAAATGAATGTTCATTCCAATAGGTATTTTTTCACAGAGCCCCCTGTAGTTATTTTTAATTCAAAAAATGCCCTTGCCAGGTTGTTTAATTTTTGTGCCTTTTATCCATTTATTAAAAATACCAATGTTGCTCCTAAAAATCCTCAAAAATTAGGTTAGATGCTCCATGTAGTGTACTTTCACACCACATATCCATCTCGCATTTTTTGCATTTAACCTAATTATTAAAAATGAAAAAAGAGCCATTTTTATACTGTTTAAATTATAAAATACCAAAAAATATAAAATGTATTTCAAAAATTTCAAAAAAATTATATGTGGTATATTTATGTATATATTGAGTCCAGAAAATGAAAAACCCTAAAAATAGAAAAATAAAATATAAAAAATTCAAGAAGCTCCAAAATCCTAAAAAAAATATAAAAACCCTTTAAAAACACCAAAAATATGTTTTCTTAGTTTATAATTATCTATATATTATTATTTATGTATTAAAATTAATTTGGGTAATTTTGAGACTTGTTTTATAATTTTAAAACCCAAATTATTTTCGACCTATATATTTAAGCCCTTATTTGGGATATTTTTGAAATTAAAAATAAATAAAAATTAGCAAAATTCCAGAAAAATAACATAAAAATTAGAGAAAAAATAAAAACCCTAAAAATATTATACTTAATATATTTTGAGTATATATATATATATATCCATATACTGCATTTCTCACTTCTCTTATATATATATCTTTATATATATATCTGTATTATATAAAAATAAAAAAATACAAAATATAAAAACAAAATAAAAATTATAAAAATAAAAAATAAAATACAAAAAAATACAAAATATAAAACAAAATAAAAAATATAAAAACAAAAATAATAATAAAATAAAAAAATACAAAATAAAAAATCCACAAAAACAATAAAGGAGTGGACATGAACCGAGAATTGAATAACTGCGCAACCACTTTCATCACTCAACCATTCGCCTCCTAGTGTTCGACCTCTACTTGTGCTTACACCTATACACACTTGCATGTAGAGTTATAATAAATTTTAACTCCACATTTTTGATATTTATTGCAAATATTTTATTGTGGGTTAATTGTTGAATGATTTAGGGATTCTGTCTGAGGTCAACTCAGCGACTGTCGATCCGCCTTGTGGAAAGACACGACCTCGGCTGAATCCCCTTTCATCAATAAGTACAATAATCAATCTTAGCATAGTATTCAGAAATTTTGAGGCATTAAGTGTATACAAAGAACTTAAGCCATACGAAATCTGACATGTGTGTATATATATAATGTATAATCCTATTAGTTAAAGACTAAATATCAAATACAAAAGGAGTAAAAATATTAGTCTTGAAATCTAATAGGAAAGATCAAATGTTGATTGTTATTATAAATCCTCACCCACACATTTACGTTCATGTTGTCACATTCCTTACACTGCCTTTTCCATTCTCCCTTTCATTATCTACCAAAGACTCTTAATAGCAACGATATTATGATGTCCTTTCTCCTAGCATGTGAAAATGATGATTTTGCTACTTTGTGTTTCTCTTTAACATTTATCGTGATTCGAAATTTATCAAGATATATCCCCTTTTCTTTTTTGTTGTTTTGATCCTGGCATGGAAATCCATGATCATTATCATTGTCAAGACGACATTTATCATCACATGAGTAATATACAAGTTCTTCTTACCAAAATGTAAGTTGTTCCATTGACATCCAAAATTCATATATTTCATTTTCATGGCTCAGTTTTTGATAATGAAGATCCTCGCGTTTAATGAAAAGGTGTTATCTTGCTACATTATTTTTTTACTATTCTCATTATTTCAAATAATAATATTAATTTGTATCAACTTTCTATATAAGTCTGATCTTGTCTTGCTTTAACATGCAATGATAATTATAATGTATTCAACTTTTTCGTCAATAATATTATATCTTTTGATGGGATTGTATAATTATATTGTATTTATACATTTCTTCATCGTTTAAAAAAGAGTATACTTAGATTGTAAAAGATATAGTAATTATAAAAATTATGCACTTTTATCCACTATGTTGTATTGGTTTGATATTTTCCTCGATTTTATAGTTTTTCAACTTTATTTAGTAATATATTTCAAAATTAGATTTATACAATAAGATATTTATATCATATTATTATTCATATAATATTATTTATATAAGCTTTAACACATCAATTAACATTTCAAATTCGAAATAAAATGAATCGAATTTGAATATTCGGAACTTCAAATGAATTGAATCTGAATTTAAGTTAGTAAATTCGTTAGAAATTCGATTCGAGTTCGGATTCGAAACTTTTATAATGAATTGAATTAGAATCCACGTGGATTCGAAGGTATTCGATTTGATTAGCACCCCTACTCTCTTCCATTTGAATCTCCATGATAGTGACAGCATCTCTTAGCTCTCTTTTGGAGCCCGGTTTGGTGCTGAGTCGACGTAGCTCGCCTCGTGGCTGGAGTATGCTGTCGCGATCAGCCTCTTCTGCTTTATGCCGTAGAATCGATGTCACGACCTTGACTCCACCTTCACCTAATGTCACTAATCACCTCAGACCTCTCAGGTACCCTTCAGTTCCTGCCATTTCCCTTGTTCATCTCGATTTTTATCACCATCCATCTGCCACATTTTTAGCTCTGACCACCATGGTCAGAGCTCCACGATCACCTATACCCACATCGATCGACACCTCGATTCATCGTCTCCCTTCGCATGTACCCTGATCCACTTGTATCCTACTCATCGAAGCAACATTAGGATATATCTCCTTCCCCATTTCTACAGGAGATCACCAGAGCACCCCACCGCCGCTTATCTTTTTCTTAGCTAATAATAACCACGATCAAGGTTACATCTTTGAGTAGAGATCCTCTTTGCAGGAACGACATGCATGAGAGTCTCAATCTGCGCTTCAATTGAGGTGACAGAGCACTCCCATGTGGTTGATCTTCGCCATGACCATCCAACCGTCTGCCTTTCCATCCGAGGGCCCCTTGCGACGTAGGGAGTTATCAGCATCGTGTTGGAAACACTAGCGAGGCGATCATAGCACCAGAGCACCCTCCATCTGCAATCGAAACTCATCGGCCATCTCCTTCTTCCCTTTCTTATAGAGTCCTGATCTACCGTTAGATGAGGAGCCCCTCTTTCAGTCTTGATCTGAGCTGCACGTTAATGCCTTTTCCCTGCATGACAGATGAGGTCTCTTTGCAGTTCTGATCCCCACATCATCAGCTTTTCATGATCATCAGATATGCCTAGTAACAGTCATCCAGACTGTATGCCTGCTCCTCTCGCCTGAACAGTTAGATCATTAGCAGAGCAGCATCAAAGCCGTGTGCACTCGCCACCACAAGAGCCTGCCACACACCTCCCAACGAAGGGTATATTTCCCTTGCATCCATGTATTTTCTTTATTCTGTTTCATTCCAACAATTATAATAAATAGTTAAAAACTTTTTGCAATAAGGACCTCGTGCTTTCTTTATTTACATTTTAGTCCAGTTGAGTTGAGTTCATACAAGTCCACATGTGCTTTTGTGGGTAATTTATAGTATCTGCCCTGAACGTCTTTCTGGTTACTAATGAATTAAATGTTTTGATATATGCATATATGCCCCTGTGAGCACTTAGCCATGGTAGCGCCAGAGTTGTTTGGATAACTTGCATAGTGTCCCTTGGATTTTAAGTATTTATTATTCTTTAGGCCCTAAAACTTAAAATAATTGCACGTAGGTCCCTATTTTATATTTTTAATTATTATCTTTGATTGGTCTTAATAAATATCAGTTTAGTCTTAAAAAATCCTAAAAAATTATTTCTATCTCCTGCTAACTTCATCTTTGCGTGTTAATTTTTATACTCCATTTTTATTGCATTTTATGCTATTAAAAAATTAAAACAATAGAAAATTCCCCTCTTTCCTTATAAAATTCCTAAAAATTTGAAAAACAATTGAAAAATTCAATAAAAATTCCTATAGTTGTTTTTAGTTTTTTTATCTTCTATATAATTTTTGTTTGAAAACACCTTATAAAAACTTAAAAACTTACAAAATACTCAAAAACTTATAAAAATCATATAAAATCAAAAAAAAAATCCAAAAATGCATTCTCATTTCCTATTTGTAGACATTTCTTCATTAATAAAAATCATTTCCATAAGTTTTGAACATTCATTTTTTTAAAAAATTGCAAAATTCTTTTGGTTGTGCATTGTTCACATATTTCCTCACTATTTAATTTTTAGGAAGTTAGAAAGAAATTTAAAAATATAGCAAAAATATTTATAAAAGGTATAAAATGTAGAAAATCCAAAATATTTTTATTTTATCTTTCTGAATATTTCTAACATATTTTTAAAAAATCCAAAATGAACTTGTGCATATTTTTCACCATTATTCTTATTTTTCCTTATTAGAAGAAAATTTCATAATTATAAACCGCTTAAAAGACAATAAAAATTCTTCGATTTTCAAATCACCTACTTGGCTCTTAATTGTGCTCCTTGAGTTCAACCTTGGTCGCTATACCAGGTTAGTAAAAGTAGCAAAATCGCTTGTTTTCATTGCTTGATTCATTAGTGGTTTAAATAAATTTTCTCGTTGATCGTGAATCTGATTTGAGTCACAACAACACTTAATTAATCAACTTAAGTCGAATCGGATTTTGCCCTCATCTATCCATCATAACTAAGATCAGTTTAGTTAAGTTTAGTTATTGTTATAGGGGGAAGGAAAACATTCCAATTTCTCAGCCATATATATATATAGGGTAAAATGGGGCTGCCCCCATGGAGTAGCCAACTTGGCTACTCCCACCCCTATTTTCCCCTCATTTTTTTATTTTTTTGGAAAATAAAAATTTGTATATTCATCATTATATCCCTCTCACATTCTATTAAAATTTCGTCAGAAAGAGAGATTCCTAAGCCCTCCATCCAGACGTCATTTTTTTAACGGTCGCAGGATTTTTTAAATCGACCATGTTTGGATGGAGGCCGTAGGAGTCTCTGTTTCTGACGAAATTTTAATTGAATGTGAGAGGGATATAATGATGAATATACAAATTTTTATTTTCCAAAAAAATAAAAAAATAAGGGAAAAATAGGGGTGGGAGTAGCCAAGTTAGCTACTCCTTGGGGGCAGCCCCATTTACCTCATATATATATATATATATATATATATATAGACACACACACACACACATCTGTGTATCTGTAAGATCGATTAATAGTAAAAGATTCATTATTATATTTTCTAGTATTAGATTTAATAATGGATATTATTTGTTGTAAAATTATCTTTTATTATGATAATTTATAACGGATATTAAGGTACGTTAATTTTTTGTTAAAACTGATATTGATATTTGCTCATTTAACAATAATGAGAAGAAAAGTTTATGAATTATGATTATCGTATAATTCATTATTAGCTATATTGCAATGCATACGATATTCATAGGGAATTTAATTAACTGAAGATAAATTTACAATGAAAATATTTGTGGCTATAAATTAACTATGAAAGATATGACATTGTATATGATATTAGTTATTTGTTATCATAGATCAATTTTAATGTAGTGTGTGGATATTCTTTTAGAAAAAATATTGCATTACAATAAGATTAGCTTTTAAATTTAAAATATATAATGAGCCATCTTAATATATTTCAGCATTAAATATATAACAAGGAATAATATTTATTGCAAAATACTCTAAATCTTGCACTACAATAAAATTGGCATGTAACAACAAATTGAACATACCTTTTCCAAATCTTTCGATGTTATATATCACTACAATAAAGTTGACCTTAGGTAAATTTAAATAATTCATCAAGGGTTAATATTTTTTATTATACATTTATATACATAAGATATAATATTAAATTTGTCATCGCAATAGACTAATTTTATTCAAGTGACCTAACAAATGACCTATTCTTTGTTTTATCTTTAGTCTTTCTTCTAACCATATCTGTTTCTAGCAACAAAATATATAATAATGATTTTTCATTGACTTTTCCTCATAATATCGCTCATTTAGCTAAATCGATTTAAATTTTACAAAAACAAGTCAAGTCAATTGATAACCACATTATAAATAATATTCTTACTTAGCAATGATTAAAAGAAAATGTCAACATATAACGATGAGAAGAAAAAAAGGCAATGGATAATTGTTTTTATTATGATTTTTTTGCTAGTAATATAGAAATGAATACAATACTTATTGTGAAATTAATGAACCAAGCAATAAATAGTATTTCTTATTATATATTTTACTACATAAAATATGCCATTGAATATTAAATTATTCAGTGTGATACACTATTTTTGTTGTAGAATCCTAATAGATGACATATTCTTTGTTATATATTTACACTTTCTTTTGAGCATATTCATCTGTACAAACGAATCATGTGATAAAAATTATTTGACTTTTCCTATAATTGCTAAATTAGCAAGATCTGTTCAAACTTTAATGAAAACAAGTCAACTGATAATCATAATCATATGTAGTAACTTTTAGAAGCGAATATTACATTCATTGTAAATAGCAAGAATACAAGTTAATTTTACAATAAATAATATTTGTTTTTATAAATTAAATAATAGAAGATATGACAATTAATATCCAAACTATTTATCACACTAAGCTACCTACTCCTCAGTTGGACTGAGAACTTGCATTTTATAATACCAGGCTCTTGTCCATGCTCAAACCCAACCATTTATTACTTTTAGAAATAGTTGCACGTTTCGAAGCTCACTAATTGCGAATGATTGTACAAAAATTAATCTTTCCATTCCAAATAATTGTTGCTCTGATTTTATTACAACTTTGCGAATCAAAACATAAAAGAGGTCGGAAATATACTTCTCATTCTTAACTACTTGAGGATAAGAAAGAAATCCTTCCTACCACTCGTGCAAAATGATGCCCTTCTAGAAGCAAATTAATGCAAGAAAAGTCCAACCTTTCCCCTATTTTCCTTTTGTTATAGACCTTTGACAATGAAATCATGACGCCCTTCCCCTTGGTATTCCCTATAAAATAACACCTGCTAATAAAGGTGATTTTACAAGCCACGCTCTCATAAACTTTACATATTACATGTGTGTCTTCGTCCTCCTCCATATTTATTTTTTATAGAATAATGGCTACAGATTACATAAACACATAATAAACACATGCACATATAGGGGCGGAACTAGTATACCCTCATGATTATTATACATCATTTGTACAATGTATTAAGTTTTTAATATGTCCCTCCTTAACTATATTATAATTAAAACTGTTAGAAAAAGTTGTAGAATCATTAAATGGTCAAGTGATAGAGTGGCATGGCTATTAATTTGGAGATCATGGTTTGAATCTTGACACCATCAATTTTACTTTTTTTTATATGATTTATCCAATCACTTCCAAAGTATCAAAATAATTTGATATAAAATTGTATTCGAGTTTATTTATCTTTCCCATTTTTTTAGTACTCCTTGTAAATAAAATAAATTTTATTATTTCCTTTTAACCATGAATTTTTTTGTTTCAAAATTTCACTTGACAATTTAGCCTTTTTAGGATAGATTTAGAGACGCTTAAATTATTATATTTATCCAATTTTAAAAATAGCCACTGAAAATACCAATCTATTTGAAATTCTAATATTAATAATAGATTCAAATTCTACATTTATCAAGATTGAAATACGTTCATTTAAAAAATATTAATTCTATTTAAAAATATCATTTGAAAATACATATATTTTTCCATTTTTGAGCATACATAATAGTTGTATACTTAACCCCTCCATGATGAAATTCCTGGTTCCACCCATGTGCACATATATAGTTGTAATTATACATAAATACAGATACAATACATGTGTGTATTTATATGTATGTATGTTTATGTGTGTATATGAATATATATTATTATCTTCTGACATTGAATTCGTAACAACAAATATTATTCAAGTCAAAGTAATTTTTATTTATAGTTCATAACGAATCTAATATTCATCGTTAAATGTTTATACGATGATGATTCATTGATTTTTTTGTCAAATTTTTTACTAATAGATGGTAATTTAGCTTAGCAAAAATTAATAAAGCATGTAAATAACTAATCCTTATTATATAATTTGTTGCTAGCTACGTAGGGATAAATAAAATATCGTATGCAAATTTAAAGAATGCAGTAACAAATAATATCACTGTCATACATTTAAAGAGAGATATCACAATAACAAAATGAGTTTACAGTGATGTTTTTTATATATAATATGTCACTATAACATTCACTGTTAATATATAATGAAGATATTATTCTATGTGAAACTACTTCTTTCTACTTAAAATTAGCAATGTATGTCATAATGTTGATCATATCATTAGTAACGATCCATGTGTAATGCTTAACCGTCGCTATTTTTCAAAATATTTTAACTACTTAACGCTAAATTTTGAACTTAAAAATTAACGACAGTAAGCTAAAATTTGAAAAATAGCAACGTATAAGTTTTGTTATATAAACCATCACTAAGAACATAACTACAGATATGACATGTCTCAATAACTTTAAGTATAAAAAATAATTTCACATCGAATATTTTTGTCGTTATATATAGAAAACATCAATATGCAATATAGATCTATTTTGTTGTAGTATATAATAACTAATATTAGATTGTTTGTTACCCCATATCTATTTTATGGTAGTAGGAGTACACATGCAAAACTTCTCTTTAATTCAGTAGAACTTAACAGGCAGGACAAAACAACACGACTCTACGTCTTTTTTTTTTTAAAAGGGCTCTCTACCTCTTTCTTCGTTACAATATCAAACTTCAATTTTTTATTGAAGTCAAAAAAGAACATAAGTACATCAACAACAAGACCAATATGCAGTCTAAATCAAAACGACACATCATGTTCTTCTTCACCTTCACTTTATAGATAAAAAGGTGCCGTCTTGACTTTTTTTCCTTTGTCACTCTTTTCTTGACATTATGACATCAAAAGCACCACTTTTTGGAACTCTTGAAGTCCATGTTGACCACTTTTTTTCTCCAATAATTTGTCTAGGAGACAATACTATGACCACAATCTAATATGGTGGATGGAAGATGAGAATGGGAACTATGCTCTTGTGATACCTTTTTGAAAGAGTTTTGTATGCCAACAATGACCAAACCCTCTTTTTTATTTTCAAAATCTCTTTACTTTTTTTTGCACAAAATAAATTCAAATTTATATATGCTATTTAAAAAAAATAGAAGATGCTTTTTTTTCTAACCACCAACAATTATTGCATAGTTTTGTGATGAAAATCAATGTAAGAATCATTTGGGAGTGCATTGTAAGATCAACTTGAGAAGTGACTTTGTCTTTGCATACAATTTCAACATATATGGATTGGAGTTCTACTGATGGAGTTATTACCATTAAGGAAGAAGTTAACCATCAACTTTACTCATATTCCACTTATTTTCCCAATAATTTCCCATATATTTATCATGTGTTATAGTAAGAATTTCTTTCAATATAAATCATTTATAATATCGATAACAACTCCACTAACTCTTCTTTTCGATTATTTTCCAATCACATACCATAATCATTTTTAGATACTATTTTACTATTAAACAAAAGTCTACCATCATCCAAATAAGTTAACTCCCAAAATAACTCATATATCGACTTAAAACATAAAAGCTATTGTTATAATGTTTAGCACTCAATCCGACGAGAATAGTTGGACTTGAGGGTGTGATGGTAGCTCTCCAAGCATGGATGACCACATCGGATCAATTGTTATCGTGTTCGCCAAGTAGAACTTGACGATAGTTGCACTCTACATCAGCAGAAGTGGGCAAAGACATGTTTTAGCCTTAGCCTAATTCAGATGAAGACTAATCAATGAAGAGGAACGTTAAACACTAGTATTTTTCATTCGTTCTTGTTCAGTTGTTTCGTAATGTTAAAGGGTGATGTACTTTATTGGATAAACAGATCTTTGATGAGGGACCGTTTAACCATCTCTATTTATATTGTACTCATCCCCCCTCTTTGATCAAGAAAGTGAACCCTAATCTCTGAGATTTGGAGATTAGGGTTGTGAGTGCTCCCGTGATTTTCTCCCTCACTGTAGGGTTTCCACATAAATCCTTGTGTTGTCTGTGGTGTTTGATTCTTAGTTTTAACATGGTATCAGAGCCTCGTTGAGGCATTGATTCGTGTTTGTTTTTTTCTGGATGAAAATTCATCATTTTTTCGTTAGAAATCTTGAGGGTTCTTGGGATCTCTCACAAAGGTGAAAGGTAGTCAGCAACCAGGGATTTCGATGAGCGGTCGGCCACCTTCTCGCACCCTCCTCGCGTAGGATCTAGGAGAGATCCACGGGACCTCTACAAACCCATATCCACTGCAAAATACCACCACGGCAACCCCCACCCCCGCAAACCCAAACCAAAAATCCATGGAAAACCCTATCACTGCCAACCCAAATTCATGGCAAATCTTGGAGGCCCCAAATCTTGAAAGCTGCAGCTCCAAACATTTTGGAGATCCAAGCACCCACCGTGAAAATTGAAGGCTCCAAATCCAACGAGAATCCAGGTTCCAAATCTTGCGGCTCCAGATTTGCTTCCCTTCTCATTGAAAGTGAAGTCAGAGGGCCCTCCTGTGGGAACCAGAACCACCCCCCTACAAATCACGCCTAGGGCTCCAGCCTCATCCTTGCGGATCTTCTTGTTGGCCCCTGCTTGGCCAACTCTAGATCAGGAACGGCTCTCGGCTCCTTCAAGTACACAGCTCGTGCTTGTTAGTGAATCCCTTTTTTACTCTTCAGTCCTTTGTGCTATTGGTACTTGTTGTTGGTTGTTGTTGTTCTCATTTCTCCATTGAGCATTGGCTTTGGAGGACAAAGAGGATAATGAGATGGGTTCTCTCACAGTTAGAATGGTCCGTTGTGATGGAGATTGCTTTAGCATCAAGAGGGAGAGGTGGTTACGTGGACGGGAGAAAAAAGGTTTTGGCTGGGATAGATAAAATGTATGATCAATGGTACGGGAAAGACAATCAGTGTAGAAACTGAATTATTAATTCTATCTCTTTTGATATCCAACCAATGGTGATTCGAAAAAAATAGCCGAGATCAATGGATCACTTTGGAAAGCATGTATGGACAAAAACAACATGATATCCAAATGTACCAACTAAGTAGAGAAGTCTATAACATGAAACAAGGAGAGCTAGCCATCGTTGCATACTATTCTGCCTTGATGGCAAAATGGGAAGATATGAACTATTATAGTGATGACAAATGGACAAGTACAACTAATCAAAAGAAACATTGGGATGACATCTGGAAGCAGAGGATCTTCATATTCTTAGGAGGTCTCAATCCTGAATTTGAAGCAATGAGAAGCCAACTTCTTACCGCAGGAATCAAATCAAATATTGAGGAGGTGTATCATGCTATCTTGTCAGAAGAACAACGTCGGGTTGCTATAAATAGTGAACATGTTGTGCAAATGGAAAGCTGCTTTACTCAGCAAGGGCACCAAAGGTGGGTACTAAAAAGATAAGAAGTGCGGCCATTGCAAGAAGATAGGCCATGGCATGATTTCTGTTGGGAACTACATCCTGAAAAAATGATGAACAAAGGGAAGAAACTAATCACTATGATTGCTGACATAAAGAAAACAGAGAGCCCCTCTACTGATGGTTGAAAGCTAACAGATGAACAAATCAGAGATCTTCATGAGTATGTGAGGAAGCTCTCCTTCTTAGACAAAATAAAAAATGATGCTGATTCGGTCAACTCTGCGATGGCAGCTCGGAAAAATGAAGGTAAAAATTTAATTCATGATGAATGGATTGTCGATAGTGGTGCTTCTGACCACATGACAAGAAATCCGAAAATGTTTCGTGACTATAAACTGGCATCTGGAAGGGAACGTGCCAATCTTGCAGATGGCTCATCTGTGAGTGTGGCTAGAACAGGAAGCATATCGGTTATAGAAAAGTTCCTCGTGAAAGATGCACTTCATGTTCCTGATTTTCCTATTAATTTGCTGGTTATTCATCTTATTACTAGATATCTAAAATGTCGCCTAATTTTTGATACTCAATCGTGTATTATGCAGGACTTGGTGATGGGGATGCGGATTGGGATTGGTTTGGTTACTGATGGTCTCTATCGCCTTCCTGCTCGTGTTCTTTCTGCTTGGACTGTTGAAAAAGGTTAGAAAAATGAAGAGGACTCTCAGATTCTCTGTCAGTGGCACGAAAGACTTGGTCACCCTGGTTTGCTATTCTTCAACATCTTTTTCCTGCTTTATGTAATAAAGTTGGTAGTCAGTTTCATAGTTGTGAAGTGTGTTAGCTATCCAAGCAAAGCAGAACTACTTTTCCTATTTCGACTAAGACAAGTACTAGTTTGTTTGAGATTGTTCATTTGGATGTTTGGGGGCCTTCAAGTATAAAAAGCTTATGCGATCATAGTTATTTTATAACATTTATTGATGATTTCTCAAGGAATACATTTGTGTGCTTGCTGAAGAGTAGAAGTGAGGTTCCTAATGTGGTTAAAATGTTTGTGTCCATGGTTGAGACTCAGTTTGACTCTAGACTTAAAACCATGAGGACCGATAGTGCTAGAGAATAGTTTGAAAGTTCCTTATGATGTTTTCTGGATGAGAAAGGGATTATTCATGAGACCTCATGCAGTTACACATCTCAACAAAATGGGATAGCAGAGAGAAAAAATCGACACTCGATGAATGTGACTAGAGTCATTGTTTGCCAAAGGAATGTACCAAAGGCTCTTTGGGGAGAGGCTATGTTAACTGCCACTTATCTCATTAACAAAATTACCTCAATATTGCTCGGAAAACGATCTCCTTATTCTATTTTACATCCAAATAAGGATTTGTTTGGACTTGAGCCACACGTATTTGGTTGTCTTTGTTTCCTTCATAACTTGGGTCCAAACGTGCAGAAATTAGATCCACGGGCTACCAAGTGTGTTTTCCTTGATTACTTTAATAGGTAGAAAGGATATAAGTGTTATGATACCATCTCGCGTCATCTTCATGTCAGCAAAGATGACACTTGTTTTGAGAACGAACCCTATTATCTATGAAATCTTTCTCAGGGGGAGCTTGCAAGTGGTGAAAATTTTGAAGAAAAGGGGCTTGATGTTCCTTTGGCTGATGAGATGCATGTGATAATCAAAATGGGTAAGAAACTTATGCCCAATGTTCATGAAAATGAAGGCACTGATGGAAGTAATGCACATATGAGTTCATGTGATTATATAGATGATGTGAATAGTGTAGATGAAATCTTACCAAACCATATCCCCAATCTCACCCCGGATGATCCAAGTGAAGACAATTCTCTAAGTTCCTCTCTCCCTCATGTTACAACTGATGATAATTCTGAAAATTTATCTGATAATTATCCCATTGTAGTAAGAAAGCCTGTCCGAGCAAGTATACCTTCCACTCGTTACCCTATTGATAAAATTGTCTCTTATACAAGGTTGAGTTCAAGTTATAAATTATTTATAGCATCTCTGGATTCTCATTTTGTTCCTAGGAACACTACCGAGTCTCAAAATGATCCACAATGGGTGAATGCAATGACGGAAGAGATGAATGCAATGATGAAGAATCAGACTTGGAATGAGGTGGACATTCCTAAAGGTGCTCATCTTGTTGGCTATAAATGGGTGTACAGTATCAAGTATAATGCAGATGGAAAAAATAACAGATTTAAAGCTTGATTGGTGGCTAGAGGCTATATCCAAAAATATGGTATTGACTACCTTGAGACATTTGCTCCAGTGGCCAAGATGAACACTGTAAGGGTGCTTATATGTTTGGCGGTTCAACTATTTTGGAAATTACATCATCTTGATGTTAAGAATGCCTTCCTAAATGGAAATCTTAAGGAGGAGGTTTATATGAAAATGCCCCCTGAAGAAGGCATTGTACAGACTGAAGCAATCTCCTCGGACTTGGTTTGAACGGCTTAGAGTTGTTTTGTTGGAAAATGGGTACATCCAAGCAAATGGAAATCACACACTATTCATAAAATGAAATGGTGAAAAAAGCTACTCTTTTAGTCTACGTTGATGATATGATACTTCAGGCGATGATGATAAAGAGCTACATAACATCAAGCAAGTTCTTGCAATCGAGTTTGATATGAAGGATTTAGGAAAACTGAAGTATTTCCTTGGTATTGAAATGGCTCATTCTCCATAAGGTATGTGTTTGAATCAATGCAAATATGCTCTAGAATTAATAAGAGATACAAGCATGTTGGGGTGCAAACCTACCACTACTCATGTGGAAGTGAATCAAAAATTAAGCAAGGAAGATGTCGATTTTCTTGATGAAGAAGGGAAAGGAAGATATCAAAGGCTAGTAGGAAAACTAATCGATCTTACCCTTACCAGACCCGATATTACGTATGCCGTGAATGTTGTCAGTCAGTTCATGCATGTTCCCACTACCGCACACAAGGATATTGTGTTATCTAAAGAAATCACCTGGAAGAGGTATCATATTCAAGAAAAATCAAAATATGGAAATTGAAGGCTATACTAATGCTGATTGGGCGGGGTCGGTTGATGATAGATGCTCTACCTCTGGTTATCTAGTGTACCTTTGTGGGAACCTAGTTATTTGGAGGAGTAAGAAGCAAGATGTTGTGTCCAGGTCTTGTGTTGAGGCCGAATACCGTGCTCTTGCTAATGGCGTCACTGAGATCTTGTGGTTAAAAATGTTGTTGAAAGAATTGGGTACCGAAGTGCGTTCACCTATGAAGATGTTATGTGAAAACAAAGCAGCTATAAATCTCACCAATATTCCTGTTATTCATGATCACACAAAACATGTAGAGATTGATCGGCATTTCATTCGTGAGAAGATTGATGCAGAGAGTTATGCCTTCCATATATGAATTCTATTGATTAAGTGGCGGATCTTTTCACAAAAGGGCTACCTACAGTGCTGAATGTAGGCAAGTTGGGTATGCTAGATCTGTACGCCCAACTTGAGGGTGAGTGTTAAAGGGTGATATACTTTACCGGGTAAACGGATCTTTGATGAGGGATCATTTACCCATCTCTATTTATATTGTACTCATCCCGCCTCTTTGATGAAGAAAGTGAAAGTGAACCCTACTCTTTGAGATTTGGATATTAGGGTTGTGAGTGCTCCCGTGGTTTTCTCCCTCATTATAGGATTTCCACGTAAATCCTTGTGTTGTCTGTGGTGTTTGATTCTTGGTTTTAACACATAAGATAAGGAACGAAGACATAATGAATGATATACATGACGTGACCATATTGTTCTGAGTCTGTTTATTTCAAGTATTTTTTTTTAAATTTCAGAATAATGAGATTGTATTCCTCATCCAAAGTTTTGTTTCTTTCAATTTTTCTTAGCTAATTCAATCTTGGGATATTGTACATAAGTACTAATAAAGTGGATAGGGATGGGATCTTGTATTCTTTAATCGAACAATAAAGATATTCTCTTAGAGGACTTTCTAGTCAATTCAAATGTGTTGAAATGGGACTCCAATAATGGATATATGTGATTAAATATGATGTCGACAAAGAGAGACGAAAGTATGTGTATAGTAACACACAGATACTCTCTAGGAAGCTTCCTTTCTTCCTGTCATGTGAGATTACATTGCACCTAATTAACTAGTGTCATATCATATGATTTGGTCATAAAACAATTATTGTGGTAATCTATTATATGAAGATTGGTCATGAATCACGATTATGGATAATTATCTTGGTACCATATTTTTTTAAGAATGGTCATGAGTCATGATTATGAACTGATATTTTTTTTCGACATTTACGGTATGTTTGGTTGTCACGATACATCGAGGTACTCTAGTATACCCCTAGCTCTAACCCTGCATTCTTGGATTGGAATTACTTATATTGACCATATAATTTGGTATAATATTTGTTAACCATGTTCAAATAAAATTATTAGCATAAAAAATATACTATAATCATTAAAAAGTTAGTATAACACAAGATCAATGTCATATCACAATACAATTATCATTCCAACCCTCCAAACAACTACTATTCACATGAGGATACCCCAATCCGACCTAGTAACTAAACATGCTTAATGTAGGAAAACAAAGATACAACTCTAATTTGCATGCTTAGACAATGGATGTCGTATGGTCGAAATTTATTACAAAATAGAATTATATCAAATGTAACGAATTCCTATTAGAAATGATACACGATTATTTGAATATTCATTGCTGCATCATTCAACACTAAGTACATATATATAATAATTCGTGATTTTATTACAAAATAGAATTATATCAAATGTAACAAATTTCTATAAAAAATGATACACGATTATCTGAACATTCGTTGCTATATCATCCAACGTTAAGTACATATATAACAATTCGTTGTCGCATTGTTTTTTCTTGAAATTTATTATGGATGTTATGTTCTTGCTACAATTCATATAAATATAATTCTCCATTAACGCTTTCACTAAAGCTTGTAACAATTATCTCTGATTTAGTGAAGAAAAATTTACGAGAAGTCCAGAGATAATCATATTTTATATGATTATCCACTATCTCTCTCTCTCTCTCTATATATATATATCTATATATCTATATATATATCAATAAATACAACATTCGTTGTGATTTTCAATAATCAAAGAAAATTTTACAATAAATAATAGTCATTATTATAAGTTTAAAATCAAAATATTTAGCAATGAATGATCAAATTCTATGTTTACGGATGGGTCTTCTTTTTGTTCTAATGGTCGATTCGAGTTTTATTACCCTTATAGACAATAATTAAGTTTATACTTATTATCTCTTTTTTGACCACATTGAAGAAGACTATACGCATATTTTGATGGTTAATGCTCACTTTTCTAGGGGTAGACAATGATTGCATTCATCTATAAATATTTTTTAAAATCAAAATATAAGATCGAGAGTCTTAAAAAATATATAAAACAAAGGATAAGAGGTAAGATAGATAAGCGATGTGCAATATCTTCCGGTTATATATAACTGCAACAAAATTAACTCACAACAACCAATAATTTAGTATTTGTTGTTGTATCTTTTAATGGTAAATTTATAAAGATGAATATTATCAGAATAAAAAGATCAGTGTACAATATGATGGTGGACATTCCTCTCATGACTATCGGGGAAGATTCGCAACGAAAAAAAGCCCATACAATTCTCTATGTTTAGATGTTCTCTCCATTTATTTCTCATTCTTTATCTTGCTTATGTAGCACCCCAAACATAATCATGCATCTAGTAGTCACAAAATGCGATAGTGGGTTATAAATAGTGAGGACTTGTAACTGTTGAGAATTTTATCCCCACTCAAGTTTCCTTTTCTCCCCATTATCCTTAATTGAGTATTCAAAATTGAATAATCAATTGATGGAGAGTTGAATACTAATTTCATGATATTTGTTCACATTTCCCTTTATTTCAATCACTAATGACCACCATATTAAATTTTCAATTAAATGGGATTTCTTATCCATTATACTCCCTCAATTATTATGGTTATAGAAAGGTCATAAACAGTGCAATTTCATGTCACCTTCCCTTGTACCTTTGAGAGAAAAAGATAGAGAGTTTTAGAGAGGGACGGGGCCACCAAAAGATTATTCTTCCTCAAAGGAGTCAACGACGATGCATGGTGGGAGCAAGGAGACTAATGACGTAGCTAGAGTTGTAGACATGAGACCAAGGCTCGGAGGTGCGTGGATCGGACTTGAGGTATTTATTGCTTTACGATTACGATTTACAATTATATGCACCAATTTTATAGGATTTATCATGAATCGTTATCCTCTGCATTGTACCCTAAGTATCTTAAGATTAAGTATTTAGCAACGTCCAAGAAGATACAAGAAACTAATAATAGTGATGGCGAATATTATTGGTTGACCATTCCTTGATTAAGAAAAAGGGGATTTCATTTGATAATTTTGATTTGATCATATCGCCATGCCCACTTGACCTGCAGGGCTTGTTACCGCCAAATCATGAATAGCATATACATACCACCAGTTGTTTATACCTAAAGATATATTTAGTATGACATCGTCTCACCTTTTATGTCTTAATAATATGTTTACAATCAGATATAAATCTTCAATTATTGTAGTTAGAAACTGTGCAGGGCTTGATAACCGAGGTATTACATATAGCATTAATTTCACGTTACTAATTAAAAATGATATGTCTTTACGAGTGAATAATCACATGGATGCTCATAATTTACTCTACTAAGAATGAAATTTATATTACTGTATTTCATGTTCAAGTCTAAGAATCAATGATACAATCCAATAATTTACACTAGATATGGATGGATGTTAATATGTCATTTTATGATTGGGAAAGGAATATTAAATGATATAACTTAATGACGAACATCTACAAATGACATGCTCGTGATGTTTTTATTTGGTTAACCTACACTTTCGATGTTTTCTTTTATCCTATATGGTAGGTAAACTTCTGTATGCTATATTTCCGTTAAATTACCGACAACACTTGTTAATCTTAGCAATGAAAGACTTATAGGACATGTCTTTTCATAAGAATTACAAACTGGTTTTACAGTGGACTTGTATTTGTAAAACATGGACTTTTATCAACTCAATATCTCATTTAACAATAAAAAATATTGTAGTTATAATTGACGACATTGCTTTTGAACATAATGCTCTTATGTTATTGTCAATCATTTCAGATAAACCACTTAATATTTAAATCTTTTTTCTAATGAGAAAAAGACATGTGCTAGAGTGACGTGATTTTGAAAATTGAGAAATTTTATGTAATTTAAATGGCTAAGTGGAAAACAAATATATAACATCTGAAAATCCAATCTATGTAAGGTCATATTAAGCCTACGTAAAAGAAAAGTATGAATGATGTATATGTGATTATTCACCATTTATAAGATGATAATATTTATAAGATTTATTAAATCAATCAAGTAATAAAGGTTGACTCTAAGATATTGAATAGCAATATTCACATGAACCACTATGACATGGAAAATAAAATGGTATGAAAAGAATTGGAATTTTCTTAATATGAATAATGACATGATAATGATAAGAGAAGCTAAGTGCTACATCTAATGGTGGGAGCCACATCTAGAGTCCAATTATCATGTTAGACTGAGAGGCAATGTCGCAAGGGGCGTATTGTTGCAATGAACCACCGAGGCAAAAGTTAAGTCCTCTACACTTGTACCTACACTGCCGTGTATCCAAAGTAGTTGACTGACTTGCTTCCGGTGAAGCGGGACGTCTGTAGGCTTATATATAGTCAGAATCTGGTAGGAAGACTCCGGAGGCCGACCAGGGAGCGAGGGAGAAGCCAAGCCGTCAAAAGGGGCGTAGTGTTGCAATGAACCACCGAGGCAAAAGTTAAGTCCTCTACACTTGTACCTACACTGCCGTGTATCCAAAGTAGTTGACTGACTTGCTTCCGGTGAAGCGGGACGTCTGTAGGCTTATATATAGTCAGACTCTGGTAGGAAGACTCCGGAGGCCGACCAGGGAGCGAGGGAGAAGCCAAGCCGTCAAAAGGAGAGCAACCCTCCTCGCAATAGCAAACAGCCCACTTATAGCCCTTTTCTTTTTCTTCTTCAGTGGGGGAACGATCTTGCCCCCAAAACTACCGAGGCAAAGCACGGAGCCGTAGCTAGTGCAATGACTTTCTTGATTGATAGTAGGACCGTCTGATTACTTCCTTTTATTGAGGCCAGTTATTTTATTTCCAGATTAGTCCCTGCTCCTTTGTCTACCTCAGGCTCTAACCTCTTCCCCACTTATTTTTCAGAGGCTCCTTAGGAGGGACTACTTTCCTTGAGTTCATCCGGAATAGGTCAGACCTTTCCATACTTGACATTTGTAGCTACACTCTCATGTCATGACATGGACCACAAGACGTGCCAGCGGTTGAAAATGTATAACAAGATATATATATATATATATATATGATATTTATCCAGAGGGCACTGTGCCCATATAGGTTCAAATGAGCCCTTCATATCCACCGTTAGATCAGACGGGTAAATCCCATGATTATAGGAGCGATAATAGTAAGGAATTATGCATTGATTTTGAATCGGATCAAAATTCCTAAACTAGTATTTGACTTTTTTGGTACCGGTTGCTTGTGTTTTGAGAATATACTCATTTTTCTCATTTCGATATTGGATTGATCGATCATTCTTGCGGATCTTTTTTTTGTGAGATAGGCTATTCAAAATCAAAGGTATTTTGATAGATTTTTGTTATGATTATATGTTTTTTCTTTTCTAATAATTTTTTGTAGGTTTCGTACATGGATAACTCGCGAACGGATTGTGATCGTCATATTTCAGAGGCAATTATGAGAAACGATTTCCTCGAAGGATTAGAGAGTGAAGATAATTTTGATGAATTCAATACTGAAGACATCCAACTCGATTTGGTTGATGAGAACAATAACTCTGAAAGATCAGGTATATATTAATTTTTATAATAATCTATCTCAATGTTTCACTTTTCATTGTGATCGTAATATTTCAGGATCTCTAACATCGTGTATTGGCTTTGATTTGAATTTTATAAAAACATAAAAAGTAGTCGTTGATTTGTCTTCAGTAACTTTATTTAATGTATCAGTAAGTCTATACCTATCATAAGTAACAAGTAAGTAATATATGAATTGGAAGTTGTATAAGTAAGTATTATAATACTACCAGTAACACATAGTCAACCAATTCGTAACTTTCGCAACTATCAAAAATACTTTGATGGATTCTAAATATAAATTGTAACTTTTACAGCTGCCATCAGTAACTTTACAATAGGTGCCAGTAACTTCTTAAAAATTGTAAGTAACAAATCAATAAATTTGAATATTAGTATGAATATTAATAAGTCCAGTAACAATTATCAATTAAGTAACATTCTTAAAATTATCAGTAACCTTTTATTATATGTAAGTAATAAAAAAACCAGTAAGTTTTAAAATTAAAAAATAAATAATCTCATGCTAAATGAAATATCATCGATAGTCAGTAAATATCATTTAATTATCAGTAAACTTGATCACGACTACATTATAATTACAATTCATTGTTTTATTTTTTTCTATTCCATGATTAATTCTTACGAGTTATATCTAATTTTTACTGCTTTTTTTTCAGGTATGCTAGATGTCTGGATCATCAAGCATATTATTGTGATGATAATCTCTTTTCTCATAGATTCCTCTGTGGAGTCATCATCTCTCCATATCATCATATCGCAGAACGACCAATATATTTATCATCATGGAGGCGCACATGTCATATTTTTCCATGTCTATTAATTATCAATCCTTTATGCGTATACATTTGTCATTTGTTTTCGAGAAATGTGATGTATAAGGACACAAATTCATTTATTTGTTCGTTACTAAGCTCTGGTTAAGAGCTTAAATCAATAAAACATGTTATGTGGTATATTTGGATGTTGACTACTTCAATTGTATAGGTAAGAATGAGAGGAAATTAAGTAAAATGTAACTAGTAATACAAGTTATTGGCATCGCTAACTTGGTATAATAAAAAAATTTTATAACAAGTAACTTGTAATGCTGTCACCTGTAATAATTTCGAAGTATAAGTAATTTATTAGCATACGTAAGTAAGAGCATATAACTTGTATCAGTAACTATGAGAGAAAGACCAGTAACTCCTAACAAAACTTTTGTAACATCGACAATTAGTATCAGTAACTTGATATATTAAAATAGTATATATTTTTTAGTGTTTCCATCAGTAACATTATTCGAAGTATAAGTAATTTGTTTAGGATACGTAAGTAAGGTTATATAAAATTGTACCAATAAGAGAGAAAGACCAATAACACCTAATAAAATTACTTGTAATATAGATATTTGTATTACTTAGACAAGTAACTTTACTGTTACCATCAGTAACACTTTTTGAAGTATCAATAATTTGTTATGATATATATGTAAGTAACTAAGATAATATAAATATTTTACCGACTTTGGAATAATCATAAAATTACAAGCACACACAATGATACAAATTGTTCATTCAAGAGTTAACACACCATTATCTTTGTTGTTGAAACATCAATTGCAAAACTAAGCAATCATCAACAAATTCTTTCACTTTAAAAATTAAAAGATATTCATTTGAGAAAGTTTGAATTAAACCCTTTATTTGTACATTACATAACAACTTTAAAAATTTCTATACTAATTACAAGTGAATTTGACATTGTCCTCATACATTTACAAAAAATTAGATCTAAAAAGAAGCTAATGAATAATTCATTTCCTAGACTTCTTTCCGCCTCCACACTTCAGGAAAATAGAAGCAATCTCGACGCGGAATTTAGGTATTTCTTCAATATCAAATCCGGGCACGACCTCATTGCAATTGAAGTCCATGTTGTCTTCAAGTAACACCTAACACATAATTTTTTTTTGAAACATCAGTAAGTTTGATATTATAAAACAAGATATATGAAAAGTAATATTCATGTTGCATTCAGTAACAATATTTGAAGCATCAGTAAGTTTTTAAAACACGTAAGTAACTAAAGTCATATAACCTAAATAAGTAATAATGATAAGAATACTAGTAAGAATCTGGCGTTTGTTAGTAAGACTATATAAAGTATCAGTAATTTCTTAGGATATATAAGAAATTAAGGAAATATAACTGTATCAGTAAGAATCTGGGATAGACTTGTAACTCATAATATATTTTTTGTAAAGCATCAATAAGTTGTACACGTAAGAATTAGAGTACTATCAGTAACATATAAGAAAATGCTTCGTAACTTCGGAAACTTCCTAAAGTATTTTGATGCGTTTTGAATATAACTAGTAATTTTTACACTTACCATCAGTAAATTATAATATGTATCAGTATTTTCTTAAGAATTATAAGTAACAAATCAACAATATTTGGTATCAGTAAGAATATTATTAAGACAGGTAACAATTATCAATTCAGTAACAATCTCCTAATTACAAGTAAGCTTTTAATATACGTAAGTAACAAAAAACTAGTAAGTTGTAAAAGTAAGAATTAGATAATCACCATTAAGAAAGAAGAATATTTTGGTAACATTTGACATTGCAATAGTATTGCGACTTGATAATAATATCAAGTAATAAAGCCAAAAAAATTCCTATGACAGAAGGAATATTAGAAAGACAACGATCTCAATTTCGCAAACAAAATCTTGATATACTATATGAATTAAATTTTGATTAAAATATGTAAGAACTTGTATTAGTAATTAATCCATTTCTTCGCAAACAAATACTAGGTGAATCTGAGAAATTGAAATCTTCATTTTCATAGAGAAAAAATAATAAATCAGTTTTTACACAGAAAATGTACTAACTTATTCCATGTGTTAGAACTTGTTGATTGAATGTTAATAAACATAAAAACTTACCGATTATCGATGCAGAACTACCTTCAATCGATCACCAAAGAAAATGATAATAGGGATTGTCTTTGTTTGTTCGCCGTCTGCCGCAGTCACAAATCCCTAATGAATTTTTAGGTAATTACTGGAATAGTAATTATGTTTTCAAAAGGAGACTAACACCCTACAATTCGCACGAGCGGTTATGGAAATCAGAACGTGCCAAATTTACTATTAAATTTTATATTTAATTTTAACCACAAGATTATAATCTAACGTCTCTCATAGGGTGCTCACTACAACCCAAATGGGCACAGGGCCCTCTAGATAAGCCCTCTCTCTCTCTCTCTCTATATATATATATATATATATGAAACTTATGTAAGTAAATGATTTACAAAGGTAAAACCATTACAAGTATACAAGGAAATGATTTATAACGATAAACCATTACAAGTTATGAAAGAAAATGATTTGTAAAGGCAAACCATTACATGTTATGCAAGGAAATGGTTTATAACAATAAACCATTACAAGTTATAAAAGAAAACGGTTTATAAAGCTAAATCATAATATGTTATGCAAGAAAATAGTTTAAAAGATAAATCATTACATGTTATACAAGAAAATGATTTATAAATGTAAACCATTACATGTTATGTAAGAAAATAATTTATTAAAGATAAACCATTATATGCTATACAAGAAAATGGTTTAATTAAAGATAAACCATTATATGTTATGAGAGGAATGGTTTAAGAGTAATAAACCATTACAAGTCTTGCAAAAGCTATTTAAGGGGTATATGAGAATGATCTAAATGATAAAGAAGACGCGTACATGTTATGAAATTCATGAAACCTACACCTTGTAATGAAAAATGATATCTTATATATTTTATGTATATTGCACATGTCTATTTTTATTTACGAAAGAAACCAACATGCAACTTGTTAGGGAACGAACTTAGACATGCATGGGAATGATTAGGCTCGTAATGATACTTTTCAATGGAAACTCAAGTACATGAACTATGACTGGTTAAAAGACCATTAGAATTCCCATGCATGGACCTCGATACATACTGGACATTAGGCTCATGCAAAATTATGTTTATTTATTGTAGGTGAAGAACATGTTTGACCAAGCCCTCATGTTCACGTGGCAGATTCAATGAGACTTTCAGTGTGTTATGAATAATTACATCATTATGGTGGATATCTGTATGCCTACTGGAACAAAGAGTCATGTTGTAAAATTATTTAGTTTTTCTTTTGCTAGCATGCCCTTATTAATGTTGTGATAAAAAAACTCCAGCTTGAATTGAATTTTTTAGATCCTTTTGAGAATGATTTTTTATGCTCATTGATTATAATGCATGAATCGATAATGGTTCGGTCATGCGAATTTAAGTGCAAACTTCCGTCGGTCAGCGTGACTCGTTCCGTTACAGGACTACTACTAAACAACTTGAACTTAAGCATTTTGAGCAGTGTGGTCAATAGACCAACTAGGTCCATGTACTACAAGTTGCTTTGGCCAGTAATCATTCATAACGAATCGGATCTATGCCTCAGACCTTACATACGACATCAACCTAGTTTAAACTAATAATGGAAAAGTCTACCCAAGAGATGGAGCCACCTAAAGAGATAGGAGAAAATAGCTACCTAAGAGCATGGGGCCACCACTATTATTGGGAGTAAATGATATCCCATTTTCAACTAGGACGTTGCACATATAAGTAAGGGAGATTATAGTACCCCAAATATATTACCACATCAAGTAGTCACAAATTGTGATACTAGGTTGTAAGTACTGAGGGCTATTAACATCTTGGGCGAAGCATATTGGGTTGTGGTCAAGGGGCCTAGTTGGGCTCAAAGCTCAACAAGTTGTGTGGACCAATAATCCTCGTTAATGGATCAGGTGTAGTCCCGAGACATTATAATTTATTTCTTATAAATGTTCAGATGTGGAGGTAATGCCTCAGTTCTCTATATATAGCTTAAGTAAATATCTACGATCCTTTCCCTATATGGACTCTAAAGGAATACAATTCTATGATAATTAAGACTAGGCATCTAGTATTTTAGGATTTTCAATTAACATTAACTTATATAATTAAGAATATTTATCTTGAATTGAATGACATCACAATCCTTATGTTATCTTTACTCTCTTCTCATCGTCATTTGTAACATCCTTTTGCAAGATGTTTATCACCATTATGCATCACATCTATCATTTCATGTTTAATGAATGAACTCTTCACCACTCTTAATTATAAAGAATTATGTCAATTATAGCGAGTGATAAAGAACGAGTTATTAAAACCTTAAGAAAATAATTATTCAATTAATATGTATGGCTGATTCACTACAAGAAAAAAATACATTTGGCTAGCACTAGTCTCCTAGTGCTTTTTGAGTGCTCGCCAAGACACTTGGCGAGCACATTTACTATCTATCACTATTTTTGTTATTACTCTGGTTGTGAGATTATATTGGCGAGACATGTGTTCTCTAAATGGTCGCCAACTTAAATGGACGAGCACGTGTTAGACAAATTGTTAACCGAGTGCACTCCATGTCTTGTCTTAGCAAGAACTTGTGCTCGCCAATTCTAGAGAACTAATACATACACATGTTCTACGAGGTTTCAGAGCCACGCCAAACATGTAACATCTATTATAAAGTCGTTATCGAATATGTATCTAACGAATCCATGATTCAACATCTTTATTCTTTTATTTAGCTTAAAATCCTTGGCAATACATCTATAAACAATACCTAATTTCAATTAATTAACAATATAATCTCAGTTGCTAATATTGTATATTTATCACTTATTTACACCAAAATAAAAGAATAAAGAAGAAAAGAAAAGAAGGATGTATATATGACATAAATACAAAATAACCTGAACCTCAAGACAAGGCCAAGTATTAGTATAGTCGACAAGGAATAAATTAGGGAGAGATAGGGTCCATAACTTATAAAAATCTCAGATATCAATTCTCACATTGTAAATATTCATCATTGCTCATATTATGCATATCTTGTACTAAATTATTTATTAATAAACAACCTCAAATAAAAATATTTTCTTCTTAAACTTGTACATAAAAATAAGTTTAAATAATACAAAAACTGCAAGAATAAACCTTGTACATAATAAAAGAAACAACACTCCGAAAAAACCGTAAAGCCAGAATTGAAAGATCAATATCTTCTCCACAAAAACAAAAAATAAACCAAACTCACTTTTATTATGTTCAAAATTAACCAAATGTTAAAGTGAAAGTGATATAATAAAAATCAGAGTTAAGATGTGAAAGTTGGCTTTTTGGAGTATTATTGTATAATTAATTTATATTGTGTATTGTAGTTTTTGCTCTTTTATTTATTTATATTTATGCATATTTTGTATTTTTAATAATATTTATACATTGTATTTTATTTATACAAAATGCAAATAAAAATTATGAAATCAAAATAAATAAATAAATAATGTATTTGTTGTATAGCGACCATGTACCAATATTATACATATCCTTATTTATTTAACTTAAAAAATAACTCACAAAAATAAAATAAAAATGTATTTAAAATTCTTAAATTATTCTGTAAATTAATAAACTATGAATTTATTTGTAAAAAGAAATAATTAAAAAATATTTGTAGTATATATATATATATATATGTATTTTTACCTATGAATAATGGGTTTTTATTTATCTATACCTAATTAGTTTATTTATTTATTTTATTAAAATCAATAAAAATAATTTTATTTATTTGTTAACATTATTTATTTTAAAAATTTTATAATTTATAATCGTTTTCTACTTATTTTTGATTTTTTTATTAACTATTTAGTAATTTTATGTTTGGCAGTATTCGGATCCAAGCATCCCATTGGCTAGACCCAGGTCTATTGACCTAGGTCAACTCTCCCTTTTGATCATTTTGCTTGAATAAACTTCATGATGGTTCGCCTTCCCCTATTTATCTTGATCAGATCTCATAGGTCATATTTAGCAAGGAAAATTTAGTGAAGAAGGCATATCTGGATCCACTTACTCGATAAGATGATGGGGAGACCAGTTGACCTAAGTCAACAAATCCAACGTGGGCCAATGAGAAGCTCAACAAATAAGATAAAAATAAGAATAAGACAAAATAACAAAAGTAAATAAAGATAAATAAAAAATTAGAAAATGATGCTAAATTAATTTTTTATTAAATTTAATAATGTTAAAAATTTATAAACTAATTTTATGATTTTTAATAAATTAAATAAATAAGTAAAATAAGTAAAAACATTTATTAATAGGTATAAAATACACATATATATTCAACACTCTAATTTTAATAAATTATTTTTATAAAAAATTACAACTTTTAATAATTTATTTAATTTCATAATAAATTAAAGATGTTAAATTTATTTTTATTTATTTTTAAATTTAATTTTATGGTACAAATAAATAGGAGTATATACAGAATGGGTACATTATACCGATATGATAAAAACGTTATTTTATTTTTGATTATTTTTGGATTGTTTTTATTTTTATTTGTATTTTATATAAATAATAAAATATATACAAAATATTAATATAAAATATCTAAATAAATAAGATAAATATATATAAGTATACGTAATTCTACAATTATACAAACAATCTCCCAAAAGTTGACTTTCACACCGTATCTTCAAAAATCATGAAATAAGCTTCATTTTAAAGATTATTTTATTTAGAATACAATGGAAATAAATTTGGTTCATTTTTAGTCACATGGAGAAGGTATTGATCTTTCAATTATGATTTTACGAGTTTTTCTGAGTGTTGTGTGTTTTATTCTATACATGATTCTTTTTCACGGTTATTTTTATTATTTACAACACAATTTTATATACAAGTTTCAATAAGGGAATAATTTAATTTAAGGATGTTTTATTGATAAATAAAATAGTACATTATATATACAAGATAAATAATTAAGAATATGTAAAAGTGAAAAATGATTTCCTTAATTTTTATAAGTTATGGAATATATCTCCCCCTACATTATTCCTTATCGACCATCCCAATGATTGGCCTGGTCTTGAGGTTCGGGACAGTCTGTATCTATTACATATATACAACCTTCTCTTATTCTTTTCATTTTATTTTCTTCTTTATACTTTTATTTTGGTGTAAATAAGTGATAAATATACATTAGTAATAAACATGGTCAGATTATTAATTTATTTAAATTAATTATTATTTACAGATGTTATACTAAGGATTTTAAGCTAAAATAAAAGAATAAAGATGTTGAATCATGGATTCATCACTCTCCTATACGTTACCTTTGCTAGTCCCTTAGCAAATACTTATTCAAAGAAAAAGTGAAAAAGAAAAATAAGAAAAGAAAAAGGAAAGAACTTAGAATAATTTTGATTTTTAAACTTATCTTCATAAAATCAAAGTATGGAGCTCGGTTAGAGCTTTGGATTATTAGTTTAGAGGATCCTTATTGGGAAATGGATTTAAGACTTGACAACCTTCAAGTTCCGCAATTCTATTTTCATGTCGCCTCAATAGTTAGGTCAGAACAAGTATACACACTCAAACTCTTTTGACTATGAATCTTTACTTGTACGGTATAAGTGAAATATACCTCCCCAACTCAGAAATGGCAACGAAACAACCTCCTCTAATAAGGTAACCCTAATTTCCAATTCTAGCTACTCCTTCCGCGAAGAGCGGGGTATTTCCTTCTAAGCTCAAGTGCAACCGACTCAAGAAGATGGGGTAGAAAAGAGAATAGATTGTGATTAGTGTAGTCACATATCCTTAGAGCTTGACTGGTGTAGCCAAGTCTCCAGCTACAAGCTTCCTTGGTATGAGACTTTGAAGCATGTGCCTTGCCTATTCATATTTACCTTCGATGGGAATTTTTATTTATTTACCTTTGCCCATATGACTTTTTTTTTGGAGATTTTCTATTTTTTTGAACATATATACAAATTTGTAGCATGTACGTAAGGAGTTTTTCTTTTTGAGACAACAAACTATCCATCCTTTGAACCATTATTTCAACCTATAGCATTCCATCATTAGACATCAGCACCACTAGATTAGGTTGAGACACACTGACCACTTATTATGAATGCGAATGTTTCCACTTGCGTGTTTTCCAAAGCTAAAGGATTCTACCACCTCACCACCTCATCCATGAAGAGCTATGTGTAGAGTGCTTGCCCAAGTTAAGTCACTATCTAAAAGGGCCATGCGTCTGTTGTGAAATATTCTACTTAGACCAATCAAGATCACATGTGAACATTGTCTAATGGACTCAATGAATTAAGTCGCTATGACCTGAAAAGTTTCAACTCTAGTTCTGATAAGGTTCCTCTAAAATTAAGTGGATTATGGTCTTAACTAAGCTTCATTCTTCAATTTTATTCTAGAATAATTTAAGCATCAAATTCATTTTGAAAAATACAAATGCACATGCAAGAAAATATATACAAAACATATTTTTTCAAAGAAAATAAAAGAAAAGAATAAACATTTTTAAGAGGTTTTTAGAGAGCTTTAAAAATTTATGGATTTTATCTTTTCAATTTTTATGTATTTTTAACAGAGAATTATACATATTTATAACAATTTACATGAATTTTATACAAATTTTACATAGAAATTTATATAGACTATATACAAGATTATACACAATTAATATTAGATTTTACAAAGAGAAAATTTACAAGTTTTATGTATAAGTTTTACAAGAGGATTTTATTAATATATACATATTTGAAATACAAATTTTATATACAAGTTTTATTTATAAATTTTATTTATAAAAACGATAAAAAATTATGGCTTTTATTCACGTGGATTTTACAAGTTTACAAATAATTTTTGTACCCATAATTTATATCCCACAAGAAAAAATATTTTATAAACTACAAACTATTTTATAAAATTTTACAAAACATTTACAAAAAATACAAATAATTTAGAAAACCTTTTACAAAAATATTCTACAAAAATTTTAAAATCATTTTACAAAATATTTTTCAAACAAATCAATTTATAAACAATTTTACAAAGAGGTTTTTGCAAGCATTTTTATTTTCAAACATTTTACAAACGTTTGTGTACTATTAATAATTTTGATAAAAAAATAAATTACAAAAATTTTACAAGAAAAATAATTTTACAATAATTTTACAACAATTTTTACAAAAGTAATTTTACAATGGTTTTTAAACAGACTTTTTACATATAATTTACAGAGCATTTTACAAAAACATTTACAAACAATTTTAAAAAATATTTTACAAAATATTCACAAAATTTTTACAAAATAGTTTACAAATCATTTTTCAAAATATTTTTATTGTAATTTTATCCATATTATTAACAAATAAAAGTATGAGTTATGAATACGTATATAGACAATATATACGACACCACATATACTTAGCTCGAACTATGTCCTCATAGTAACCTAGAAACAACAACGGAAGACATAACTCATTCTAAGTATTGAAAAGTGAAAAAAACCTATACTACAATGATTCAAAGAATGAAAAATACAAATGAAAGAAGTCGGTAATCCCCCCTATACATAGGATCAAATAATCCTAGGTATAGAAGACTGCAGGGAAGATCGAGGAAGAGAATGTACACTAAATCAACGACTCAACTTCTCCCTCCTATACTTAGGGGTAAAAGATCCTAATATAGAAAAGAATATTACCAATTGAGGGACGATTGAAGGTACATAAGAAACTAAGAAAAAATATCAAAAAGAAAAGAATCAACATCGCCCCATATACTTGGGGTAAAAGTTCCCAAGTATAGGCAACAACAAGAGTAATGAAGTATAACAAAAATGAAAAACTCGGTGTCTACACCCTCTATACTTAGGATAAAGTACATCTTAAGTACAACATCAATAGTCCTAAATGAGACCTGGGGTGTAAAGCAAAAATGGAAGAAATAAAGAACAAATTAAGACGAAACACATATATACAAAGTAGACAATGTTGATGTGCCTCTCAACAAGCGCTAGAGTTTACACCCCTAGTTGGGCACAAAGGCTAGGACAACATATTATCGAGGTTCAAGACAACATCTGTACGGTGAATTCCATACTATCGTTGTAGTCTTGGTGTGAGAACAACAACAGTATCAATGGTGCAAAATGATGACATCCGAATAAACAATCAGGTGGGTGTCTGCTACCAAATAAATAAAAGAGAATGTAAAATCAAGGAAGGCAACACAAATGAAATCATCAGCTCAAGATAAGAATGGAGTTAAAGGGTTGAGCTGAGAAAATCGGATGTGGACAAGAAAGGATCAGTCATGGAATCTTGCACATCAATTGCCGTCTCAAAAAGGTATGAAAAGTCAAGATCAGGAGATTCACTAAGAAAATCAATATATGATGCACATAATGTAGAGAAATCAGATAAATCATCGAATAACTCAAAGATCAGCTCATCCTCATGAGGGACATCAAGGAGAGACAACTCAGACTCAGAAGAAGATGATTCGGTCTCGTGACCCAACAGGTCAGATGTATTGAATACAAAGAACATGCCACTATAGATAACCCTCAAGGAGATAGGAAAAATTAGAATGACTCGAGGAAGAGAATGAATGACTGAACTCAAAGAATGGGTTCTCTCTCAAAGTCAGAGAAAAGTCATCCAACATATCAGAATGATGAGGTTAAAGAAATCCAAGTCAAGATCAAAGAGATCACTGACCTTCCAGAGCTAAGGGATCTGAGCTGGAGCTATGTTGATAATCATCTGTTCCTCAGAAACTATATCTTTCTCGTCATGCAGGAGGATTACTTGCTCGCATGTGGGACTATCAATGTCTAACAAATCAAAGTTGTGTCTCTCATCTCTCTCTGGCATCAGGAATGGATTTGAATATCCATATGAATATGAGAAGTTCCGTTGAGGAATGAAATCTGACAAGTCCTGACATGGAAATTGGACTGCATGAACGAGCGTCTAAAACAACGTGGGCTCATGTTCCATCCCTTGGAATACCAAATGGTTGGTATCCAAGACTTAGTGATTGTATCATCGTCCATCATCTGTGTGGCATTACTGTCCATGTCCTCTGGCTAGCTTGTGTGCCCCGAATCCTCATGAAGTATATCACACATGACTGGTGCTACCTCTCCCTCATGTGTTGTCTCGACTAAATCATCTCTTGAAGACAGGGAAGTCAACAAGATGCCAGAAATCTCTCCAAAGATAATCTAAAGTGAATAAACATTGAGATTGTGGTGTGAACCACCACATGAGGCCTCGATCGGTCTTTGTTGCTCGATGGTCATCCCCCTATAGAAGATCTGTACAAGGCTAGACTTTGATATTCCATGATATGGAAATCTCCTCAGAAGGTCAAGAAATATCAGCCATGAACCATGCAATGTCTCTTGGGGATCTATGGTAAAATATCTAATAACATACCATATCAAATCTGCTCTACGATAGGGGTAAAATATCTACAAAATAATACTTGAAGGTTGCCCCATGTAGTAATCTTCCTCCCCAATTGCCATACCATCTCTTGGCTCTATCCTGAAGTGTGAAAGGAAAGGTCATCAACGTCAACTCCTCAGAAGTGATATCTAAATATGCTCGTGATCTACAAAACTCCTTAAACTCGTATAGATGGAAATATGGTTCCTCGTGCACATCCCTTGAAAACATCAATAACATCTGAACGGAATCCAAATCCAGAATGAAGGGACTCAATGTAGAAACTGACCGCACTCATGAATTTGGTTGCTCATCAATATCTATCAATGAAAACATTATTGTCTCAGTAGCAAAATCGCTCATATCTCGAATCTGCTCAATATAATCTCCATGGTCCTCAACTCCTAACTCAACATGCCTAGTAAGACTCATAAGTGGAACGAGATGGAACAAATAGGGCGGAGATAAAGAAGGAGAAAGAGAAGACTAGGGAGGGGACGAGAAAGAGATGTTGGTCGGATTTCCAACTTCACGACACAGTGGACAACGATAATGGAGATAAAAGAACAAAGTTGCAAGATCCGGTTGAAACGAACATCGATCCAACATCATGACTTAAGAAAATAGAAGGAATGATGAAAGAAGAAGATATATAAGGGTAGGAGGGAGGGAGAAAAGAAAACAGAGTGAAGACAATAAAGGAAATAGAAGGCGACTGGTAATGACCTAGAGAAGATGAACGTAACCAACTCAACACCAATTACATACAAACGCAAAGCAAACCTCCAATTCACCTACTCAATGAAGTCCGTAAAGAATCGATCATTAATCTTGTCAATTTTATAGTTAGGTAATTAAACAAATATATTAGCAATATCACAGGTGTGGTCTCGTAGGTAGTTCGTGTCTAAGCCAGCAGAACACACTAACTCAAATACGACTACTTCTACTAAAGTCGAAGGCAAGTGCTTGCAGCAATAACAAGATCCAATAAGTCAGTCCAAGTACTTAGGCCACAAGTTCAGGGCTTTGGGATCTAATCCTTAAGTATGCGTACTTCACTTGATCTTGAGAGTACCTGTATACAATGAGGGGGTTGCTCTCCCCAAACAAGGAAGTGAAACCATTACATTTGACTTTAATGGTCAAGTTCAATTAGCAGACTCAATTTTTAATATTTGTTTTTCTCTTTTTTTTGAATATTTTTCAGTGAAACGTCAAACGAATTTTCATATTTCCTTTTTTACTTCTTAGTACAGAAAACAAAGGGAGAAAGACGGAAAATCCGATGCACAATGAAATCTATGAATGCATGCACGACATAGAAGGTGTACCTTGCTCCAGCACTCTGCATGCGATATGATCCGTGCATAAAAAATAAACTAATATAAACAGATGAAATGCGAGAACTGTCCTAAATAGAAATTTCTATTATCATAAAGCATTGATTTATTTGACTAAGTCCAACGAGATCTATAGGAACATCTATTATTTTAAGGTTGTGGATGTAATGTTGCCTGGTCAATTAAATAGAAACCTAATCTAAGGGATAAGCATAAAAATCCACATGAAACAAATAAAAATAAAGTTGACAAAAACCAAAACACTGTGAGGTCCCCCAAGTGCACGAGACTTGGTGAAATAGACCCTGCAAAATGTTTAGTGTCTAGAATCTCTAAAGAAAACAAAAAGAGTAAGTGCCAAAATTATTACAAATTAATTAAAAAATAAATGAGAAATAAAATGCTAAAGTAAAACAAAAAATTAATGCTCAAGTGGTCCTCCAAATATCCTTCTCCTCCTGCTCCTATGCTCTCATGCTGCTCGGTGAAGAAACGAGCAGCCTTCGCTTCACTCGAGTGCGTCCACACTCCTAGGAATGTTTCCCTCGCTCGTAAGGCCCTCGTAAGAAAGAGAGAAACAAAAAATGTCATATCACAGTTATGAAATATATAAGAAAAATAAAAAAGAAATAATGCAGAAAATAGAAAATATACAAACATGGAGGTGGATATGAAGAAAATAAAGAAGAACAAGTAAAAGTGATTTCAAACGAAATCCAACGTCTGATCTTCGGGACCTCTCGGTGTCCGATAAATCGGATCCTATAAGAACTACATAAGTTCCCTCATGGCATGCGGTATTCAATATAAGCGATCACTCCTCGACAAAATGCAGATCCACAACAATATATATAGAAAATATAGGCAAGAAATACAATGAACATTTGATAGAAATAAAAGATAGAAAATAAGAAAGAAAATGATATAGATATAGAAAAGAAATAAATGACATAAAAAGAAGCAAAAATAAAAGAAAAAGCAAACAAATATATACAAACCAAGAATAGCTGCTAAATATAAAACCAAGCTACCATCACCATGCCTCCACGGCAACGACACTATTTTGATCAATCGAATTCTCAAGGCTTTAGTTATTAAATCACAAGTGTCATTGTAACCAAAGAAAAAACCAATTTAATCATATAATTTTTTTATTTTAATCCAACTAAAAGGAATAAAAGTGGATTCGCTTTTTATTAATTCGGTATATCTCCTAAGGTTGAACATAATGCATCAACTATTATTAAGAAAGGGTCACTAAAAACAAAGTCACTCAATGAAATAAAGAGAAGGAAACTATAAGCCTACTACCTTGGGTTTTTATGGATTTTTTTATCTTTTTATTTTTATAAGGATTTTTTAATTTTTTATATTTTTTATTTTCAATTTTGTAAATTTTCATATTTTCAATTTTAAAAAGTAAACAAAATAAAATAGATGAAAAAAACAATAAAATATTCTTTTGTATTTTTCAAATACAGTAAAAATGACCAGAAAAATTAAATAAAAATATTTTCGTGTTTTTAATAACTTTTTACTGTTTTATATGATTTTTCAGATATTTTTAGATTTTTTAGGATTTTTAAATCAATAAAAAATATGAAATAAATCAACCAGAAAATTAGGCAGTTATTTTTGGATTTCTAAAAATAGAAAATAAAATAAAAATGATGAAAATAAAATTTAAAAACAGAGATTTTTACCAGTCTTTAAAACAAGATAAAAAACATATTATTAGGATTTTTAATGATTTTATATAATTTTTTAGTGTTTTATGTATTTTGCATTTTTTGGTTTTTATCAAGAATTTTCAAACAAATTTTGTACAAAATTAAAACAAAGCAAAATACACCGATACTGTTTTTTGGAATTTTTGAACCATTTCTCAAAATTTTAAAGTTTTTGTAAACCAAACCATACAAATTTAAAGGTTTTGAATTATTAAAAATATCAAAATAAAGATATTTTGCAAACAAAAAATGGAGTTAAAACAACAAAGCAGGAACTTAACCTAATTTTTAGGTATTTTCAGAGCAAAGATGATATTTATTTCAATCAAAACTAGGCACACAAAATGATCGAGAAATCAGGGACATGTATGTAATTATTTATTGTTTGTAGATCAAATAACAACAAAAGAAATAAAATGCAAGCTCACAGATGCAATATTCTCAATAAAACACGTGAATCATATGCACAAAAGATCACATGGGTGTATACGCAATTACCAAACTTCTTCCATTTTTATTAAACACAAAAAATTGTAAGATATAGGTTGCAAATCAAACAAAAAGAACGTGTAAACACACATGAATACAAATTAGAAGGTTTAAAATGCTAATAGTGAAATCACTAAGGGCAAATCCGCAATTATTTTAGTGTGTTATATAAATATACATGTGTTAATTGTAAATAAAAACTACTAGAGATGTGTCAGAGCAATTACCCAGGAGATGTGTGCCTTGCACGTGAAGTCGGCTAAGGCGACGTATGACCGTAATGATCTCTTTCAAATCTAATCGAGCGGTCAGAAATTGGGCATGTATAAATAGATAGGATCGAATCTAGGCCTCTTTCTATTGATTAAATGTTCCTGAGAGGGCCCGGAAGAACATGCTTGAAGACTTTGCCAGTTGATCTTAGATCGGAGCAATATCATATATCTTGGTTACATCTCAGATCTGATGGGCTCACTCACTTCCTGAGATGAGTCCATGTTGACCTGAAGTGATATCCATGACCAAAGCTTGTTAGTCAAAGATTTGGAAGCTGAAGTTCTGCGACGTGCTGATGATGAACATGATGTCTCCGATCTGTGCTCCTAATGACTCCAAATGGCCTGCAAGTTTAGGATGAAAGTTCGATTAATTACTAGACCTGAGGGTTATTGTTCAAACAAAAATGAAGAGAATGACCGGGATGATTCTGGTTATGGCATATAGGGATGATTCGAACCGAATGAGCTCATATATGATATCTGAGATGATCAGATCATAGTTAGAGGATGTAGAATGAAATGGGAGTCAAGTGAGGTGATGATCGGTTGAATTGGGGTGAATTAGTCATGATGAGAACCTCTAATCATGTGAACGTAGGTCGAGTACACCTCGTATTCTATGACGATGAAAATCGAGTGAAAATCAAAGAAAACCTAAGGATCCAATCAAATGTGGAGTGAAGCAGATGTCTGAGCTAGAGATCAGGGACCTCCAGGGGTCATTGACTCAATGACACAATGAGGCTAGAGGATGAGATCATTGGGACTTAGGATCAAAGGCCTGATCAACCTCTCCTCACTGTAACAATGATTGCCTGTCACCCATGAATCATTGGAGTTCCTTAGAGGAAGATGAAAGTGACAAATATGCCTAAAATGCAAAGTTCTATGAGGTTTTATAGACGAGGGTTGGTGAATATTTGAAGGAGGAAAGCACATGAATCGAGGTAGATCCGCGTGTTTGGATACTCGAGCGAGAATCTCATATATACTTAATTGAGTCGGCATTGAAATTAGGGTGAGAGAAGATCGGATTTAGTGGGGAAAATCTAGTGAAGAAGGCGGATCTAAATCCACATATTCGAGAAGAGGAGGGTGGACTAGTTAACCTAAGTCAGCGAATCCGGCATGGGCAATGAGAGGCTCGATTAATAAGATAAAATAATAAAAATAAATAAAGATAAATAAAATGAATTACAAAATGATATTAAATTTAAAAAGTATTAAAATAAATAATGTTAATAATTTAATAAACTATATTTTGTGATTTTAATAAATTAAATAATTTATCTAAATAAGACAAAATAAATAAAAACATTTATTAATATGTAAAATATACCTATGTACAAAAAATCTAATTTTTGATAAATTATTAAAAATGTTTACAAACTTTAATAATTTATTTAATTAAAAATTAATTTAATGATTTTAAATATATTTTTATTTTATTTTAAAAATTAATTTAATTATACATATAAATAAGAGTATATGCAGAATAGGTACATTATACCTTAGTAATAAATACATTATTTTATTTTTGATTTTTTGATTTGTTATTTTATTTGTATTTGTATAAATAAATACAATATATACAACATATCAAAAATATAATATGTAAAAAAATAAATAGGATAAAATATATACATGTATAAATACCTGTACAATTATACAAACATCCCCCAAAAAGCCTATTTCCACATCTTAGCTCTAAAAATTACGAAACCACCTTCATTTTAAAGAATATTTTATTTTGAATAGAATAAAGTGAGTTTGGTTCATTTTGAGCTTGTATTGAGAAGGTAATTATCTTTTAATTATGATTTTACAGCTTTTTATGAGTGTTATTTTTTATTCTATGCCTTATTCATTTTTTTATTTATTTTTATTATTTACGACATATTTTTATATACAAGTTTTATTAGGAAAATAATTTAACTTGAGGATATTTTATATATAACTAAAATAGTACAAGAGATATACAAGATAAATAATGAAGAATATGTAAAAATGAATAATTTTCTTGATTTTTATAAGTTATTTACCCTATCTCTCCCTACTTTATTCCTTGTCGACTTTCCCAATGCTCGGCCTGGTCTCGGCGTTCGGGTCAGTATGTATCCATTACATATACAACCTTCTCTTATTATTTTCTTTTTTACTCTTTTATTTTGGTGTAAATAAGTCATAAATATACATTATTAACAAACAAGGCCAGGAATTAGTTATTATATATAGGTGTTTTGCTAAGGATTTTAAGTTAAAATAAAAGAATAAAGATGTTTATTCATGGATACATCAATCGACCACCCACCCCATATTTCTCTTTGTTTTATCTTAATAAAGGTGGTTAGAGCTTCGTCTCTGAGCAGTGATCTAATTCTAGGGCTTATGCACACCTTCTGGACTCATATCAAATTTTTGGGAATTGAGTCTCTCGCACCTCAATGCTGAAGCTCCAGGTGCCCTATCAACGGGACATGTACCCCATTTTCACACCCATGTGATATGGAGGAATGCTCAAAACATCCAGTGACCATTAGGCACCA